>DWQW01003946.1:0-21082 GCA_018249695.1 Heliconius erato demophoon | reverse complement strand
TTGTTTTATTATATACTTTGATAAATATCCTTTGTATCGATGTGAATTAAGCTAAGAATCCAAGTGAATTTGACGTATTTTTTTACATTCTCGCTTAGCTTACCCGTTTTGGGCCACCTTCCCCTACTGGTACAAAGGTAAAGGTCAATTTTGAGCAAAATACATTTAAAATCAAGTTATTTTATTTAGACATTTTTTTTAATATCTTCGTGTATCTTTTGTATCTCGAGTAGTGATATGGTGATAAGATATTCCACTCAGGTAGAGCTAGTAGAGTCGCAAAACTTAACGCTGCATTTAATCTAAGACAAAAGAAGGAATTGGAAGAATTCTTAGTCTTGGCCGTACACGAGATGTCGTTTCTGTCGATCCTTTTGGCCTTAGATTGTATATATTATCAGATTACATTCAATCATTGCATAAATCGAGATACTAATACTCCAATAGTTTACGTAGCGTTTGTACTTATATGAATTTTGTTTTGTAATACAATATGGCGGTTCTTTTGTCGGTCTAAATCTCTCTACGGGTGGTCAAGCTGGTGGCGCCAGACATTCAGTTGTTTATAGGATATTTACGTATTATTTTATTAGTGTGACTGTCCTAGCTTCGAATCCCAGTCGAGGAAAGGAATTAATTTTAATTTTCTCGCTTTCGTAACAAGACAAAGCGCGGCGTTTAGTTTCGGTATTTAACATGCAATGATTCAATAATTTAGGGCAGCAAACTAATTTTGACGCTCAAAAAAATAAATATTATTGTCGGTTTTATTCAAAGCAGTTAAAAAATACATTATAACGTGTTGTAATGGAATACGAAAAAAAACTGTGTACAGTATTTTGCGTAAACCTTTGATATTCGATACATATGAACTTTGTCAAGTACCTATAGTAATTATAATTATAGTTTTATATATATGCTTAACTAGAAAATCTTTATATTTAAAAGATTGATGTATGATTTATATGTAAAGATTTAATCTTTATATGTAATTATTTATTTCTGATTATAAAATCAGTTTCACGCTGTATCCTGCACACAGCAGGGTAGGCAGAGGGAACCTAGTGTAAGACACTCCGTTCTCCAATTTCCAGAGATTGCTTGTTGGTGGCGGAACTCAACGCCGTGCTTTGACTTATTAACAGAGCGAACATCCGAGTTTCATCAAACAATCACAGTGATGTAATACAGCCTATAGCCTTCCTCTCTTAACGGACTATCAAATACACCATCAACCAAACAAATTTTTGAGTTTTATTATATTACTAGTGGCCCACACGCGGCTTCGCCCGCATAATCCACCTATAATTATTTTATTATGCTGCATTTGCCATAAGATTCATTATATCATTTGTGCATTCAATATTTTTTCATAATTTAGAGAAAGCATTACGTCGCTGTCGGCGTAGACGAAATCGGCGACAAAGGCGTCCCTCGCAAGATTCGAGCCCGTGCTTGCGGCCGTAAACAGAGCGTTGAATTATTTTAATTTTATTCTTTCTCGAAAAGTATACATCCAATTTACATGCTATAAAAGCTAAAGCTTATCTTAATTAAAATTCCTTAATGATGAAATAACTTTTGCTCGTAAGTTTCAACATCTTCGTCAAATAAAAGACGTTGAAATATCACCTTGAAATTTCAATTATCTTTTGTCACAAAATGTCTTATTGTGACTTATTTATAAGAGATAGATATAAGGTCTCGCGGACCTTATTTTAGAACTAATAATACTGAATGTTTTTGTAATACAATGTACTTATATTTAACTATTTCTTCAGTGCACGCGAGTAAAATAATACGGTGGCGTTCCTAATAATTATTATTACATTATTGAAGGCCAACTAAAAATTTTACTGTAATAATATGTAGCCTATATCACTCCTAAAGAATGTAGCTTTCATACCAAATAAACAAAAAGTAAATTCGACCAATGCTTCCAGAGATCATAGCGTTTAAACAAACAAACTAACAAACAATCTCTTCCGCTTTATTATATTATAGATATTTGGGATAAGAAATAGCTCTTTTAATGCGCCAATAACATTAAACGTCATAAAAAAATATTATTTCAAATTCTCATATGATGTACTTAGTAAACACCTAATTGGGTCGGTTTCAAAACAAAACACCGTTCATTCACACGGTGCGGTGGTCGTTTCCTGCATTTTTGCTATTTGCAGTTTTCATTCTATGTAAGTACTTGTGTATTTACATATCTTTTATAATTGCTGATAAACATTTTATGGAGTGCAATTTATTATTAAATGTATTACTTAATTATTTTACCTGTGATAATTTTTGATTACCACCTTTAATGCCCTACCTTTTTTAATGGCGAATCCAGCCATTAAAAAAGGTAGGGCATAGACAGTTTAAATATTATCAATTTAACTACCGTCGTGTTAGAGATTTGTCAAAGTTGATGTTTAGACAAAAGTGGACAATACACGACAGCTAAATAACATTCATATAAACATATGAATGTAATATGTATTTTTTTTTCTTTAATGGTCTTGAAATTTTTGTTTTAGTTTTTTTTTAAGTAATGCTTGTGGTCCTGGTGTTTACTTTTATTATATTAATTCATTATTGCAATAGCCTATTATGTTTAAGTTTGTATGTAGAAACGAAGTCTTAAATCGGTTAAGTGTGAATTTAAGTATGAATTCATTTAGAAATCTAAAAGTTTTAGCTTTTTTGTAAAACTATTTTCCAACAAGTTGCAGTACTACTAACCATTGTTTATACTGTCAATGTCAATAAACCGTGAAGATATGATATCATAAGTTAATTATAGTTATGGGCATGCTTGAAAGCCTCCACCCAGTATATTAATACTTACTACCACCCAGTATATTTAACAGTTAGAAAAAGATTCTTTTCTTTGACTAATTAAATCTTTACTTGGAGCTCTGTTATACTTAAATGGCGGTTAATCCTAATAAAATTTTGAGCTAGTCTTTTTTAGTTTTATGTATATATATACTGTATATTGTTTTTTCTGTTTGTCATTATTTATTTTTCACCAATTCATAAAAATGACTTTTGAACAACTATTTTCACATACATAGAACAATAATATAAAGAAAATGACAATAATGTGGACGAAGCAGCGTCAAAAGTCCATTGTAATTTCTATTTTATTTTTGTAAACGTTGTGGGAATTGAACTTGATACTCCTGGGTTATGCTGATAAACGGACATTTATGAAATATAGATAATCACTTAGCAACCTGTCATGAGAAGAAATATAATACGATTTAATTTGATTTAAAGATGTTGAGATTTTTTTTATACTCAAAAAGAATTTATAAGTAAAATACATTTACTTACATATTTTTACTTATATATTTTGATATATTTAACAACATTTAAACTTTTTCATAAAAAAAGCTTTGATAGTTTCTTAAGAAATGTTACTTTATTTATTTAAAACACTATTATTGCTTAACAAATTAGACTATTATTGCTTAACTAAATAGTGGTTAAAAAACAAAAAAATCACCCAGCTTGAAATTTGTTATATCAAAATATTAAAAGACCCCTTCGATCCTATACAATGTGCTGAAGAAATTATTCAAGTTTAATGGCCAAATTTTTCTGTATTTTTGTTCTATATCATTAAATCTCCTATTCCGAGATATAGCAATACTAAAAGTTGAAGAAATTATATCTCTATTTCATATAAAAGAAGGTTGTTTTCCAGCATATATGATATTCGCGTACATCTTACAAAAAACGCAACGGATTTTAATGCGGTTTTCATTAGAGTATCTACCTACTAGTTAAGAAATGTCTTCTAAAATCTTTATTAAAGCTCAAAGTGTCATAACAATATTTATAATTCATTTATCTTTACAAATGTACTCTATATGCTTTTTAATCCAACGGTAATTTCGAATAAGACGAGCCGAAAAATTATCTATAAGAAATTGTAGAGTCGTTGTATATAGAATATACCTATTGTTTAAAAAATATTGGCAAAAGTGGTTGAAATGTTATTAAACATTCGTAAAATATCTTTTTTAGCTTACCGCATAATGTATTTCGCACATAGTAGATTAGACAGAGAGAATTTGGGAACATATCGTTGGAACACTTCGTTCTCATGAAGACACTTCCGTTCCCTAATTTTCGCCCAATTCTGGAAGTATTGCATGTTGACTGGCGAAACTCAAGGCCGCGATTAAAGTCGTTACCATAGCGAGGAAATAAAAATATTAAATATTTAATTTCTTCAAGTGGGAATAGAACCCACTATCTACCGCGTTTACTGTCGGACGATTATTCCTCTGCGTCACGCCACATAAATAGGACACAAATACAGTTAAAGTATTTAGAAAAAAAACTTCCAAGAAACATATAAAAACCAGCGACAATATCAAATATGTATATACGAAACCATAATTACATAATAGTCGTTTGTCCGTCCGTCAAATAATCAATTTCACGGTACGAACGGTGTTTAGTTCACATTCACACGTAGCCTATACCTTAGGTATACAGTTCCAAGTAAAACTCAACGGAGGACACACGACACGCGGAAAATTGTAAACATCTACTTTTTTATGTGAATTAAATGAAATTACCACTAATAACATCCAATCATACGAGTGTAGTCATGACAGGTTTTCAGTTCGATTTCCACCACTCAATGTGGGGAATGGAAGTTATTTGTTTTAAAGGGAAACGGGGTGCCTTAATATTAGGTTCCCAAGTTTCCTCTGTCTATCCTACTATCTAGAATCTAAAAAACACATTTTTTTAGCTTTATTCCGTTGCTGTGTCTCGCATATATACCGCAAGGTAAAGGGAAGTATCGTATCGCTTACTTTTCGAAAGATTGCGTGTTAAGTGCCGGAACTCAACGCCGCATTTTGTCATGTTACCAGAGCGAGAAAATAAGAATAATGAATTCCCTTGATTAATTATCGAACCTATAACCGTCGCGTTTATTGTCAAAGCTATGCCCTGATGAAAATGGCGTCTTCTCTTAACTTTTCTGTAAATTTAGATAAAAGTCTCACATTCTGTTACATTTTATTACAAAATTTTCATATATATTTTTTTCATTAATAGTATTCATACTGCACAAAAAACCTACATATATAATATTATAGCTTATTGTTAGAAATTTTAATAGTTAAATAACAAATTGTATAGTTAGAAGCTTAAGTATGTAAGAAAACTGTATAACTTTAAATCACCTATACGTACTTAAATAGGAAGAGGTGATTATTTTATATTTACAAATACATTATTTTAACGCTTTGCCTTTATGATTTTGTCGATACCATAAGATTTTTTCAAATTATCATAACATTTCCTTTTACTAACGAAACCAAAGAAAAATAAAGAAAAAGAACTAACACAAGATTTACAAAAAAAAATCTGTAAAAAAGTAACACCTGGACGAAAGGCGTTACACCAATGCCAAAGGTTTAACTTAAAAAAAATAAAAAAGAAAATCGACACCGCGCTTCCTAAGCCCCGCCTATTCGCTGTCTCTCTCACACCGCCCCTCAGGTGGTAGTTCTAAATAATTTGTCATTTGACCCCATGCCTTCATTGAGTAAGGATGTGCTTGTGCAGTGAAAGATTTATATTGATTTGTGTTTATGTGCAATAAATTGTTAATGTGAAGTTTTGTGCAAATAGGTAATTTTTTTGTCATGGTTCATTTTTTAAATCTTCATATATCTATAGGTTCTTTATTATAATTTGGTTTTTTTTCTCAAAACAGTAATTTTAATTGGATTAGTTAGTTGCGTGGCGGGTAAAGCTCTACATTTAAAGAGTTAGTGAAACAAATTTATTTGTTATTAGTACTAGATATTGCAGAAATAGAAGTTTCTCTGAACATATAAAGTAATAAAATAAAATACAAAGTGATTTTTTTTTAATTTCACAATGAATATTTTCGATTTTGCTATTTATGTTTTGGTCTAAGCTCCACGGTAAGCTCACGTGATAGTCGGTCGGTAGTAATCTTAAAAAAATCAAATATGTCAAAAATTCTAGTAACCGTTATCGATAAAATTAATGTGCCTAAATAAACTGTAGTTAAAAACGTCAAATTCAAAGTGAAATGAAAGCATTACCAAAATTCCTCTTTTTTATTGTTTCATAGACAGTTAGGCCTACTAAAAAAAAAACAACTATCCGCCGCTATGGCAAAATTTATTGTTTAAATAAATTTTAGCCTGTTAACATTATTCCATTTTTCATTTTAAAATGATTTTCAAGCCTCGAAAGGATAATATTACAAAATATAAAATATATAGGTATCTTCAATTGCAAATTGAACTCGTAACCATTACGTCCACAAATTCTACCCTCAGAGCGTTCTTTCATTACGATAACACCTAACTTATAAGTATAATTGTAAATAAAGTATCAGCTTCACGCTGTATCTCGCATATAGCATTATAGGCACAAGAAACTTAGTGTTAAGATACTCCACTACCCACTTTCCGCCAATTTTTTTTTAACATTGCGTGTTGAGTGACGGAATTTAACGCCGGGCTTTTTGCCTTGGTGCGAGAGCGAAGAAATGAAAATATTAATAAATAATAATTCATTAAGTGAATGAAGTGGTATATTTAGGAAGCGTTTAGTAGAGATAAAAATATGGATGCGGAGAGGCTTATTGCTGCCGGGTAACAGGGTTAACGATATCATGGCTTTATTGATGAGACGGTGAAATGTCAGCATAGCTGCATGTTTGGTCGTGCAGTGTTGGTACCGACGCTGTTATACGGCAGCGAAACGTGGGTATTGAAGAAAAATAATGAAAGAAAGATGAATGCCATGTAGATGCGGTCACTTTGTAGGAGGCAGCTGCAATGTCACGGTGAGAACGAAAAAGAACGTGCTCAGCTGCCTTGGGCACTTCGCGAAAATGAGTGGTGAAAGAATGGCAAAAAAATTATGATGGGAAAGTGAGTGATAAGAGAGGTAGGGGGGACCTCGGTTGACCGTCGAAAACACAGTATACAAGATACTGGAGGAAGGTCAGGTAAAGCATGAGGACATGTATGAAGAGGTTGATGACAGTGGACGAGGCGAAAGAGTTCGCTCCGTGTTCTCTGACTATCCCTATGAGTTAAGTTAATAATACATTCTTCTGAGTGGAGACCGAACCTACAAACGTCGCGTTACAGTCATACTGTTGTGCCCCTGCCTCAAAGTTTAAGTGTAGTTGTAAGTAGGGTAAAAAAATATAATTAGTGATGATTGGTACATTTTTTTTTAAGTTATATATTTATTACATACGCGTACCAGAGCCGCAAATATCGGTACACTTTGTTTAAAATACTAGGCTGATTTAATTTTTAAATTTAAAGAAACAAACGTTTAGTAATATGTTGTTTTCAAAAAATGTCCGGTTGTTAGTTATAGGATGTTATGAAAACATTTAAGTGATATTTTTACTCGTTCGTCTTCGTTTGTAGTTTTTAAAGATATTTATTACGTACATTTTCATACAGTTTAATTCTACTAATAATAAATTATTATTAATAGCTATTAATAATAATTTATTAACTTGCTATGAATAATAATTACAAAATCATAAAAAATTGACACCGGCAGTTTAACTCTGATTGAAATCATGAAAGTCGGCATTTTTAAAATATTTTAGTTATATAATTAATAGTATTCTCATGTCAAATTATCATTCTTAGCAATTATCTTTGAATTAGTGAAAAATAAAAAAACTCCTTATGGAGATGCTAACTACAAAAATAAGTTGTAACAAGTGTATAAAAATTTAGACATACCTTAATAAGAAAGTGTGGCAGCTCACTTGGAGGGTTTCGGTACATTTACGGAAAAAATATTAACTTAGGTACTTGTTGCAGGTTATCTAAGAATATTGTAATGAAATCTACAAATATGGAATCGTGTTCAGACCGCCTCAGTCCATCCAGCGACTTGACCAGTGAATCTGAGACCTCACTACCATCTTTTCCATATGAACAAAACAATTTTTACACACAACCCGATATAAATGAAAAGCAATATTTTTCGTGTAAGCAAAAATCACCACGGACAGACGAAAGAAAGGACTATTTACAAGAAAGCAACAAAAACTCCTTCGAAAACTATCTGTCACCGAGAAGCAAAAAATATTTGAATTTCGAACTGAAATTGCCGCCCATTAACGATAACTTTTTTTCGCAAATCGAGAATGACGAACGTCGTACAGCCTACTACAATGATAATATGAAAAATGTTCAAAATGAAAATAATCCAATGGTTGAAATAGAGATTAATAATTTTGAAAATGTCGTAAATGAGAGGGAAAGGCAATATTTCGCCGACAGCGATAACAATATGCGTAGATGTTTGAACTTTAATGCTGAACAAGTGCAGTGTGTTTGTGAAGCGTTACAGCAGAAAGGTGATATAGAGAAATTAGCTGCGTTTTTATGGAGTTTGCCTACTACAGAACTGTTGCGGGGAAATGAAACAGTATTAAGGTACTTTAAATATTTTTATGTATTTTATATTTTTTTTTACAAAAATTAGTCTTTTATAGTATAGCTCTAGCAAAGCGCGGCATTGAGTTCCGCCGCTTAACTAATATTGCCTCGAGTATCTAAATATGAAAAAATATAGCTCTAATTTAACTTAGCTTCACGCTTTAGCCCTAACGGGGTAGTCAGAGAGAACGGAACGCCAAACGCTACGGTTAATAGAATATAATAATAATACCTATAGCTTTAATTTTTGAATATTGCGTATATTATATATATACCAGATTGTTTAAGTTAAATAATAATTAATAGAGTGTTGTTATTATTGCGTTAATTATAAATATGACAATGTAAAATTGATTGTCCTTTTTATATGAAAATTTATGCTTACTTATATATAATTTTTTAGGGCTCGAGCTCTAGTAGCATACCACCACGGTGTATTTCAAGAGCTTTACACAATACTAGAGAAACACTCGTTCCCGCCGCGACACCACAACGCGTTACAGACGTTGTGGTTCAAAGCGCATTATAAAGAAGCTGAAAAAGTTAGGGGGAGGCCATTAGGTAAATATAATTTCTCTATTGTTATCTAATTTAGAAAAGAATAAATTTTAGAGACCGTCGTGGCAGTGGAACAAGAGTGCGACGGTGGTGGGTACAATTCCCGCTCGGTTAAATGAAATATTTAATGCTTTAATTTCCTTGATAACGAAGCAATGCATGGTGTTGAGCTCTGCCACTCAACAAGCAATGCTTCAAGAATTGCAAAAAGTGGGGAACAGGGAAAGTATTTTAATGGGATAGGAGTGTCTCAACATTAGGTTTCCTGGTCCCCTCCTTATCTATCTTCATATATGCATGCATGCGGATACAGTGTGAAGCTAAACAATAGATATTAATACTCTTTATTACAATTATAAGACGCTATTGTGGTTCAGAGGGACAGCGTCTAACAGTAAAAGCGATGGTGAATAAATATGATGATGATGATGAGGAATAAACAGAAAAAGTTTAAAATTAATATATTTTTGTATCATTTATAAATTTTGTGAGTATTGAATTTCAACTTAATAGTTAAGAAGAAAATATAGTGAATAACTGACGCAATTAGTTATATTAAAATGAAATCAGCTTCACGCTGTATCCCGCATACAGCAGGGTAGGCAGATTGAAGCTAGTGCTAAGACATTCCGTTCCCCACTGCGTGTTGAGTGGCGGAGCTCAACGCCTCGCTTTGTCTGGACACCAGAGCGAATAAATTAAAATATAAATTAAAATATTTCACTTCCTAATTTCAAACCTACATCCAGTCGCGTTTATAGTCACACTTTGTGCCCTGCGCCACGACTGGCCTAGTTATTTCATATAAAAAAATCAAGATAGTTTTCAATTTAAATGATGATTTAGATACCTACATATTAATTATTCTTAAATAGATCTATTAAGCAGACATATGTTTATAAATATTTTCATTCTAGGTGCTGTAGATAAATATAGGCTTCGTAAAAAGTACCCGTTGCCAAAAACAATATGGGATGGTGAAGAAACAGTGTATTGTTTCAAAGAGAAAAGTAGAAATGCATTGAAAGACTGTTACTATAGAAATAGGTAAGAAATAACAATATATTTTTTAAAATGACATCTTTGGTGTTTGCGGCTTTCACAAATTTCAAATGATATTATTTTGACCAGATTCGGTAATAATTGAGACCGCTGTAACTCCTCATACGGCCTCTTACCTTTACCTCTTACCTTACTGGTTTTACTAGATGGGAAATAAAAATATAAATACTTTTACTACTGCTATTTTTACTGTTCACCTCTGGTTTCTTTGTCAAATGTGTATTTACTATGACCAATCTTTGTAAGATGAAAAATAAAGAATTATTATTATTATGAAATAAAAAAAAATTATAGTTTTCCAAGAGGCGCGCGAAACAGTGCCTACCATTATTCTACCTTAATTTTTTATACGTTTCTAAATATTTCTTTATAAAGTGTTATTCATACATGTATAATATCAACACAATTTGAAAATGTTCAAATGCTCATTTTCTTAGATATCCAACTCCGGACGAAAAGCGAGCCCTAGCGCAGAAGACAGGACTAACCTTAACACAAGTGTCCAATTGGTTTAAGAACAGACGACAGAGAGATAGAACACCCCAGCAACAGAATAGACCGTAAGTATTTTTTTTGCTTGGGAGGGGACCTGGAAACTTTGCATAAAAACTCTCTGTTCCTATTAAGACACTTCCGATCTCTACTGTCCAGAATTTTGGAGGCATTGCGCGTTGAGATGCGAAACTCAACGCCGTCCGTTGTTTCGTTATCTGAGTGAGAAAATCAAAATATTAAACATTTCATTTAATCGAATGGGAATCGAACCCACAATTTGTCGAGCCTAGTCGCACGCTTGTGCTCCTCCGCCACGACTGGTCTCAATAAAAGGCTGCAGTTTATTTTTGAAATAAAAATTTATATCGAATCTACACTCTATACAAATTTTGTTTGGTTGACGCGTTAATCCCAGAAAGGTTCAAATCGAAATATTCTTTTTGTGGTTCGAAGTAGGCGTTTCGATCTGACCCCCTGTACCTGCGGTCTGGGGTACCTCGGTATTAAGAATGTGTCATGTGTCATACACAACTCTCAGCTATTATTTTGACCGCGAGTGCCAAGCTTCAGGTAAAATCCGGCAGTTTAATGATGTGATCCAATTTTCTCTTAAAGTTTGCTAAACATGTTTCATAGTCCTGTGTAAGAAACATGTTCAGTGATATTCTTTAAAGAACATTGAAGGAACTCTTCTATAGAGATAATGATAATATATTACGATAGTGGTTATTACAATAAATACATATATTCTAAGTATATTACTTATCTCTGTATACCTACTGCTTCATGTAACTTCAAGAAAGTCTGGTGATACATGATTTTGTTCGAACAGTACCTAATGCCGTAATTTCTTAAGTTCCGAAAAATGTAATAGTTATTTATTTATAAAGTTAGCATTGAACTTACGACCTTCTAATTCAGTCAGACACGTTTCAACTATGCTACGATGTCGTCAAATAATACCCATAAACAATTATAAATGAAAATGTATATTCGACACTTCATAAATACTTAGGATACTTATGATTAGCAGTCAAAATTTAATACCGATAAACCAAACAAAGACTTCTATGTTCCTTTGTGTAACGATCCGAAATTCAAGGACAAACATTTTGGGCAACGTTTATATTTTATAACGAACTAACTGCCAGCAACTTTGTTCGCGTAGACTTTAAGAAGTAAAATGGAACATCTTGTTTTTTTTTCGTTCCCTTCCTACGGGAACGAATTGAAAAATACTCTATTAGTGTTCCCTTACACTCACTAACGTAGCTACATGCCAAATTTGCACTTATAGAATTTTATGTAATATACCTAGAAATCAATAAATACTTTTAAAATTCGTTAACGAACAACAATATAGAAATAGAGATTAAAAAGTTAAAAAAAAAATTATATTAAAAAGTATATTTTTTATAAATGCTTTTTTAAATTGATATTTAATTTTTTCTTCGTTTTATTTTTAATAATTCCAAATCTTAACTTATTAAACTTAAAATTTCGGCTGCCATCATGTTTCTTAAGATTACGCCTACATGTGGAAAAGACCCTCTTGACCTTTTGTTGTAAAAATAAACAAAAAAGTAGCCGTTAAGAAAACAATGGCCGCCGGTGGCAAATCGAAAAATTCAAACTTTTATATTCGTTCCTATTGGTGAAGGTAAACACACAATGCCCTAGTATATTGTCTGTCTACCACATTATTTCACCTGATAAGCTTTATTTTATATTAGCGACCCCGTTCGCGGCTTCGCCTGCTTTTACATATTTATTTTCTCATATGAATTACTTTAAATACGTTTTACAATATCTATACATTGATAGCTAAACTTTTAGCCACTTTAAATAATAATACAATACTTCAATGTTATCGCTGCAAATCTTTATAATGGCATATTTTTTTTTATTTATGAAATGATTAAAATAAAATATTAAACATTACAGGAAATTTGCCACAATTCAATAGTGAAATCTGTGTCTGAGATTAGTGTACACAAACGCACAGACAAACAGACAAAAAATTAAAAATAAATGTTTTGGGTTCTATTACATTAGAGTAATAAATGATTTTCTCACAAGTTTATCTTCCATGTACAGACAGCGTAGAGTTACAGTTTTCTTATATGTACAGATAGATAACAATCGAAAGATCGAAATGAGATTTTAATATATACATACATATATTTTTTTAACAAAATGTATTTTTTTAGTTTGACTTTTTTTTAGCTAGCTCGCATTCCTATTATTAAAACATTCCAATCCCTAGTTTTCAATTAATTTTGAAACATTATGAACTCACAATCATCTTCATGTAAATGCGATAGACGTGGACTCGATCCTCACTCAAGGAAACTCATTATTTTTACGTCCTCGCTCTGGCAGGATAAAAGTGCGGCGTTGAAATCCGTCACTCAACCTTGAATAATTCAAATTTGGACGGAGATTGTATAACGAAGTGTCTTAACAATAGCTTCCCTATGCCAACCCGCTATGCTATATGCGGGATATACCATGAAGTTAAAAAGGCATACATTTAAGATCTTTTATCTTACCCCGAAAAATTCAAGAGATGCGTAAAAAATAAAAGTACAAAACAAAATTAACACATAATTCATTAATTTTTAAACGTCTTATGTAAGAGGAAGAGGAGGTTACAACTCGACTGTATTTTTTCTAACGTTTGTAACAAAACTTTTGATTGGGTGAATCGATTTTGATGTTTTTTTTAAAATTTAAATCAATGTCACGCTTACCGATTCAGATGATTCTTTTTTTATTGGAATAGACACATACAAGGATAGTTTGATGAGTTTGTTTAGGTTCTAATTATGGGATCTGGTTGAAGTCGGTTTTTTTAATGTTAAAAATTATAATTATTGATACTACACGTCTCATTTCAGTTCAGTTCAGTTCAGTTCTTGATTTATGGAACAAACACGTTTCATTTCAAGAAACAATTAAAATAAATAACAATGGGTATAGCACATGTGGTACGGTACAGCTTTGTTCTATGATTAATGAGCGCTTAATGAGGGTTACTGGTCACTTTAAAATGGGATGAAAAAGATAGTTTTTATAATAGTAACAAATACGTCACGTGTTGATTTCAAACATGGCGATAGTCATAAAAATAAGCTGAATAATAAATAGTATAAACTGAAATATAAAGCGACGACTTTGAACATTATAAAGAAAAAAATATTGTTTATATATACCAAATACAAAGTAAAAAAAATCTAATTCAGTTACAAATTGGGTTTTTGGGTTTGGATTTTTCAATTATCTCTTGTAATTTAGCGGCAAAATTACTAGTTATCTACTTATAATAATTAGTAAGCATAGACTTTATTCTATACATCTATTTATTATAAATTAAAAATAGGTATCTAAGTACTAAAACTTTTGTTTTATCTGTAAATATTTATTTTTAATATTATTTTTTTTCCTTTCAGAGAAATGCTAGTCTCTGCACAGTACGTCGGCTCCCAAGGTGGTTTGGCCCAGTCTTTTATTCCCAATGCATACTATAAATTACAGGACGCTTCGCATTACTTACACGGAAATCCACCTTAAATAATCTATTACATAGTTTTTTTATATTTTTATTTTCGCCTCATGTGAACCACCTATATTTGTAAATAATTTATCAAAAACATTACTCTATATTTTAATATTTTAATTAGATTTTTTATTGTGTGTTCAAAGATTTATAATTTTAATATATATGTATACATTCAACAGTGTCAGTATGTTCGTCATATTGTAATTATGGAAATTTTCATATTGTAATTGTACTACAATTAAGTACATTCAAATTTTGAAAGTTATGGTTTCATATAGATTAATAAGTTTTGTTTTAGTGTAATATTTATAAGTGACGATATTATTTTTATTATATAATTATTAATATCAGTGTAAATATTATGGTGCTGTTAAGTTTTATTGATTGTATTCTAGTCTACAAATTACATTAAAATATAAAAAAATACATGATAGTTTATTTAATTAAAAAACAAACAAATTTAAAACCCATAAAAAACTCATTGAACTACTTCTTACAAAAACATTCCTGTGATTTGTATTTGACTTTTTTCTACATGTTAAATTTATAGCTCAGCAAAAGAGAGTTTGTAGCGGTAAGACTTAAAACTAAATATTTTATTTTAATGGCAGTATTAGTTGTCAAACATAGTATATTATTTTCTCGTGAGCATTCGACCGACTTTTTCGTTTTTAGTACCTGATACAACGAGACATTCACAAAGTAATTAATGTTGTTTGGAACGCCATAAAAAAAACAGAAAAAAATAGAAGAGTCAGGGAACCTATAAATACATAGGAACCTGAAGTATTTTTCTTCCCTAAGTGTGGATTTATTTAGAAAACTAGACTTATTTAGTAAACGTTTAATTTTTACGTAAAATTTTTGAACGTAGCAGGACTCGAACCAGCGCCTTCTGGAAACCGGCCAGGCGCTCTGACCACTAAGCCATACGTGAGAACGTATGGCTTAGTGGTACGTGAGAACGTATGGCTTAGAACATATGGTTTCTGAACCTGGAAAATAGTTCTTAGTTAAATATTAGCACCTGAACCCTGATTAAAATGGGTAGGTATAAATAAATAATATTATAAATTTAAATTTCTCTTAAAATACCTTTTAATTATTAATTAAAATGTTATCTCTTATTTCATTGATAATATTATTGGTCAATGTAATAAGTATCACGACTTCTTGTTGTACTATATAGGGTTGCCGTATAAATGAGGGCGCTATATAGGTAACAAATTTATTATAACAGTAACACTTATCAAACGTCATTTTTCATAAACGTCAAATTTGATACATGAAAATATTGCTTAAGAAGTTCTTTGTTAGGTTTCCCATGCAAAAATGATATAATTTAATTAATATAATTAGATACGCATTACAAAGTACAGTTAAAATTTATCTAAATTATAAACAGTATTTTATTTATTGATTTGTGAACGACATAGTGAAAATTATTGCGTGCTTAGTATAAAAAACCATGAGTGATTCGAAATCTTTTGTTAACTTTTCTTGCCAGAGATGTTTGCAACCTTTGAAATTAGATGAATCTTTAAATAATCTTGGAGAACACACCATCGCTGATCTGACACTGCAGATTCGTAGAAATAATGAAGCAGATTTGGACTTACAATCGTCTAGTTTGGAGCATTATGTTCCACCATTCCGTATGTCAGAGTCAGGAAATGGGGCGAATGGTTTTATGGTTATCTCAGATGGATGGGAGACCACATCGTTAGGTCATCAATTGCATGTCAAAGCTACATTATTTGACCTTTTATCAAATAATTCCGATGTTGATCATCCCTTATGCGATGAATGTACAGACACTCTCTTAGAATTAATGGACAACCAGCTAAGACTTACTGAAGCTGAATGGAAAGATTATAATGATTATTTAAAAAAATTAGAAGATGATAAAGAGGATTTAAATTTAGAAGGGCTGGAAAAAGAATTGGAAGATTGGAAACAGGAACAAAGTAGACTCTTGCAAGAGTTATCAGCTTTACAAAAAGAAGAAAAGGCTATGAAAGATGAAATTGAAATACAAGAAAAGGAAAAAGAAAGATTGGAAATAGAACAGGATATTTATTGGCGGGAATATACAAGGTATCGTAAAGACCTAATGACAACTGAGGACCAAATGAAATTCTATGAATGTCAGCTTTCATACACAACTGCACAGCTAGAAAAACTAAAGAAAACAAATATATTTAAAGCAACATTTCATATATCTGATTCTGGCCAATTTGGTATTATCAATAACTTTAGGCTTGGTAGACTGCCTACAGCTCCAGTTGATTGGTCGGAGATTAACGCGGCATGGGGTCAAACAGTCTTATTACTCTCATCTTTGGCTAGAAAAATAAATTTTAGCTTTAAAAGGTACAGATTAGTGCCTTATGGCAATCATTCTTATATAGAAGTACTAGAAGATCAAAAAGTTTTACCATTATATGGGTCTGGAGGATTTCGTTTCCTCTGGGACACTAAATTTGACGCAGCAATGGTTGCATTTTTAGACTGCCTACAACAATTTAAAGAGCAAGTAGAAAAGGGGAATACGGGTTTTTGTCTTCCATACAGGATTGATAAAGGGAAAATAGAGGATACTGCATCACCACCACACGCATATTCTATAAAAATTCAGTTTAACTCTGAAGAACATTGGACCAAAGCTCTAAAATATATGCTGACTAACCTCAAATGGGCACTTACATGGATATCTTCTCAATTTAGTGAAGATAAAATTGAGGCAGGATCATAAATTATTCTGTGATATATATTATAATAATAACAGAGGCTGATGATAGTTGTGGGTTCTATTCCCACTTGAAGAAAATGAAAATAATATTCCCTAATATTATTTTCATTTTCTTGATCTGGAAATCAATATGATATTAAATTCACCATTTATTACAATGTCTCAAAAACTGGGCAGTTTGTTGCATTTGCTTACCCTGCTATACATACAGTACTGTATAATACAGTGTACAAAAATAAGAAAAGTATAGTAATAGTAAAAGGACTCAAATTGTAACTGTATATTATATTAATGTCAAACATAATATAACTAAATCTGTTTAGCTTGTTATAAATTGAATTATTTATCAGTGTGAAACTAATTATAGTATATGTAAATAATAATAATTGTTTCTTTTATTTAATTATTTAATCTTAATTCCCATTTTTTTTTATTAAAAAGATTAAATAATGTATATTTATCAGATATCTAAATAACAAAGTATATTACAAGCGTATAGTTTGAGTTTGAACTGTAGTAAGAATTTTTCTATAAATGCATAAAATTCAAACATGGAGACAGGAACAATTCTACCAAAATATTGTTTTCTAAAAAATCTATCAAAAAGTCCTCGGTGGTATGTGTTCATCTCTAAAGGGCACAGTAACGATTTTAATATATTTAATTAAAATTTTGTTGTTAATGTATTTTCTATAATTTGGTATTCATTGTTATCAAAATAAATATAATAGTCACCTTTAGCATGTCATTTAGATTGAATTTATGCTTTACTGTACATTATTATAATAATAAATAGTTTAGGAAATATCATTGATTCAAAATGATCTAGCCTTCGAGCCGTAAGTTGCGGAAGCTTGGTTCCGGAATGACGGTTGGTTCCACGGGCATACGCTGAACATTTACGTACATTTTCGATCTATTGTTAATTTTTATGAGAGTATTTGCTGTTTATTTTTAGAGTAGTACATAGATTTTTTAAATTTCTTGTTTTGGTTAAGGTTAGTTTCATACTTTTATTTAACTTATTATATATTTTTAACGAAAAACGCCATCTTGGTATATTTATTTAAAACTAATTAGTATCCTAGAACGGTATTCATTATAGTACCATGAGTTTTCGCTAGATGTCACGACTAAAAATAATTTGTATTGTCAAATAAAATATGTTGTATTATCTAGACCTAGAGGGAACCTGGGAATTAAGTCTTAAGACATTTCATTCCCCACTTGCCTAAGAATTCTCGAGGCATTGCATGTTGAGTGGCGGAATTCAATGCTACGTTTTGCCTCATTACCAGACCGAGGAAATGAACAGTCAACTAAATTACCATGTTTTTTTTTAATTCATGTTTTTTTTCTTGAGGCATGTACTTTAAAATCTATATTGGTTGTTTATGCTCTGGTTCTATAGATTAAAAATATATTAAACAATATAATTATATTATGCTTTACATTGAGACATTTAATAAGAGCTCGTTTAACTCGGGCTAAAGTTCAGTGGAACGTGCTGAGGCCTCAGCGTCTTAGATTAGACTCTTGCAAGTGCTTAGTAAGTACAAAACGCTTTAGTACCTATTATTTGTTATATACATCCATACTAGCGAACCGCCCGCGGCTTCATCCACTTGAACTTCGCGATTATTTATCCTACTAGTTTTATAAATTTAAAGGTTATGAGGATGGATATTTAAATGAAACTTTTATTTTATTTATATATTTTTTTATTAAGTTTACCAACGGCTCATACATTATTTCATTTCAAGTAAATCTAACTTAAAAACTAAAAACAATGAATGTACAGCCACTTAAAGGTAAACACTGCATGCAAAATAAAGTGTCTGTGAACAATCGTGAAACGGTAATTTATATAAACATAGATTTGCTAATATATAAAAAATTATATAAAACTTATACATCAGAATAACACAGCCTATAATTTATGTAAAGATTTTGTATATTTTGATTATAATATAACAAGTAATTTAAGCGGGTGAAGCTGCGTGCGGATTGCTAGTCTAATATGAACATTTCAATATCTTGGATAACATTATCGTAATTTCCATTGGCATTTTTAAATTTATTCGCTCTCCATAGTGTCATACTCCGTTGTCGAGTTTACTGCTTAATGAGTTTAGGTTCCCTCTGTTTCCCTTTTAATAAAAAAAGGGATATATCTGTTTGCTTACTAAAATATAGGTATAACTAAGGCAAAGTAAAATGATATAGGTATTAAGTTGTAGAAACATTAAGCTAGCTCCAACTAAGCTTTTTGCTCAGGTATATTACCTAAGTTTCAAGATAACCACGTTGTTTCATACGAGTTTTATCTTCATACATTTTCTTAGTTTATAGCCAGAAGGAGTTTTGTGCAATATTAATTAGTGTTAGTGAAAAACACTCTTGTAACTGAGTAAATTGGGACGATACTCTGTTTTAGATGCTTATTTTTTATTAATTAAATACTTAAATCCAAAATATCAAAAGGATTGGTTTCCTTTTAATAACTTACTTTTTTTCCACTTTTCCCCTGTTTTCAAACAAAATGGGATTTTTTTTTATTATTTTTTTTTTATATGTTGATGATATGATAATTTGTTCATTTATTTTTGGAAACATTGCGTGCCAAGTTAAAAAATGTTTTAAATATATATATTTTTAGGTTTACGCTGTTTCCGCAATTTCCGAGACATTGCGTGTCGCAAACACGCAATGTCGTGGTGTTGAGTAGTGCAGCTTAACACCCCGCTTTGTCTTGTTACTAGAGCGATTTTTTTCATTTCTTCGATTTATCAAATGTAGATAAGAATTATCGATGACTTTGCTCTTTATTCAAACCAAAATGCCCATATTTCTCCCGTAACATCGAAACTTTTTTTACCTTAGTTGCCAACCTAGAGAGGGACACGTGCGGAGTAAAAAACAATGTCTGCATATAAATTTTCTTTTGACTCAGGGTCTTCGTACATTTATCGACAAAGTATTAAATTAGACTAGTATAGAATTATTTTATAATTTTTAGGTTATATCATTTTGATATTACTATATCATCGATAGTTGTGGGATCGAATTTAAAATTTCCAGACATGTGCGTTGAGTTGACGACCTTGTACCAGCACCTTGTTTACCATGAATGGATTTAAGTTTAAGTTCCATTCCCATAGAGGCCAGTCGTGGCACAGAAGCACAAGCGTACGACTATAAACGTAACAGATTGTGGGTTCTAGATTCCCAAGTTTTCTTTCTATCGTGCTATGTGCGGCATTTAGCGTGAAACTAAAAAAAACTGCACTGCTATGAACCTACCGCGGTTAGAGTTAAAAGCTGCCTTGCCTGAAGTTCTTTTATTCCATATCTTTCAAAGATCTGTTTTCAGAAAGCGTAGTGCCTCAACTCAAAATGTATAATCTTAAAATGTGTAAAAATCCAGAATAGTATTTTTTTCTCCTTCATCAAATTCTTACTTTTCCGCTTAATCTCTTGATGCGAAAAAATATAGATCGTCCCTTATAAGATTGCAAAGCTTCTCAAGTCGAAAATCGTTGTTGACGTGCGCTAAGTAGTAAACAAAGCAAACTTTTGTATGGTATCTGGGAACGCAAGGTAAGTGCTACTGTCAATAAATCACTGTAAATGGTTGGCGGCTTACTCCGAGATATATTTTATTTTATATATTCATGTACCTTTCTATTATAGATGGGCCAACTTGGGAAAAATACGACTCGCTACGTTAATTCGAATTGGCATTTACCTAACTTGCTTTAAATATCTGGAGACAAGTTATAATCTCTATCTCTATATCTTATAAAATAAGAACGCATTTCGTCTCTGTCTGGCCTTTCTAAGCGATCTTCTTCTAAACCACCCAACGGATTTTGATGCGGTTTCCACCATTAGGTAGAGTATTTCTCAGGGAAGGTTTATATATAGTTTATTATATGTATATTTTATTGTAATTTGACATAAATATGATAAATGTGCATAAAGTCCTACCCGTTGAGACACTTCCACGCATGCGCTGCTTTAATGGTAAGTCCTATATGAAAATAATATACTAGAGTATTATTCCTCTTAATAAGATCTACAAAAAAGTCAGCGACAGCATATTTGTATCTTCTAAGGATAACATACAGTGAGCATATTTCTGTCTAAAAATAGTAATTTGAA
>DWQW01003945.1:0-21084 GCA_018249695.1 Heliconius erato demophoon | reverse complement strand
TAATAAATAAATATATCTAAAATGGCAAAATATTTGACTTATCTATAAAATTGTATTTTTAAAACGTATTCAAAGTAGCGGGACAAGAAAAGACTCAAAATGTACACTTTTTCTGATTATGACCCTTTAATGTTGCAAGAATGCTTGTCCAAGCTCTTTAGCGTAGAAATAGAACGATGTGCTTAAACGTAATGTTTTAATAGCTTAATTGGAGCAAAGTTAATATTAGCATTATATTATTTACAAATACATATTATAATAAAAAATATTTGTAAAAACAAAAAACCCGACTGCATAAAACTAAAATGAAAATAAACAAGCCTAATAGTTTATTCGGATTAACAGTCGGGACCTCTTTAAATTATGCGGGGTTCCTGCTAAAGATTTTATTGATTGAAGAATTACTTATAGGTCCCGACTGTTAATTCTAATAAACTACTAGGCTTGTTTATTTTCATTTTAGTTTTATGCAGTCGGGTTTTTTGTTTTTACAAATATTTTTTATTTTTCATTTTTTTGTTAGAATTTATTATAGTAATGATAATTATGATATACCTTTTTGAAATCCTCGTATTGAGCTCTTGAATTTGATACCCATATTGTAGTATTCGAAGAGAAAAAAATGTTTTTTCACTAAGTCCAATGGCGTACCACAGCCGCCATGAATATTTTTTTTTAACGTCACCTATCTAAGAACACTTGGGCTGCTAATACAAATCTAACGATACCTCAAATATGTAAATCCATTCAGCGGTGCTGGAGATACGAGGTAATAAAGAATATTACATACATACAAGATACGAGCGAAAAACATAACCCTCCCTTAGCAGTCGGGAATAAGCAAATGCATAATAATTGAAAAAATATGACTCTTTCATAATTTACTCCACCTCTAATTTAAAAAACTTGATCTTCATCATTATTCTTTGAACTGTGATATTTAAATGGTGAAACTAATTTTGAATTAGGATGAGATTTATAATACGATTAATAGTAGAATTATATATATACACATATATACTTTAATATCCATAAATGTAATACTTTACGTATATGTATTGTACCCAAATTAAATAATTAGTAAGTAAGTACATTGATAGGCAATTAAAAGCAATATATCTCGACTCGTACAGGTACAAGAACTGTTCAATAACCGTCAGCAAGACCATCCACCGTGAAGATCTGATGACCTTCGCCGCTCCATTGTGAGCCCTCCGACCTCCGTCCTCCTCCCTACATCACTTACTAATAAGTTACATTACTATGATATTTGTGCATCCATATTTACAAGAGTATTCAATTCTACTTATAAAATTTATTTGTTAAGTAATATGTAACCCATTTTAAAGAAAGAAAAGGCAAAAGAAAATTCCGTTTCTTTTTTGTAGTGGAAAATAACTTCAGATTATTTCTAAATATATTAAAATACATATATTTAATGTTATGTAAATATTACATAAATAGTTGTCATTTCCTTATTCCACTTAAGATCTCCTGATTCCCCTTTTATTTTTTGGTCGCCACCAATGTCGCGCCTTTGTATATAACATTGTCCACTGGTTTAATTCAGTTCAGAGCAGATATACTTAGAGTATCTATAATTACATACATAGAGTATCTGTTATTAATTGATAAACCCTTAAGATATCTTAGGAAGAAAAAATTGCTTTTTAAGCGTCTCAGCGTAGCCACTTATAGCAATTTTATAACTTAGAACAAGACTTTTCTTGTATATTATCTTTTTATATAATATTGATTTTAGCTCTATATAATATTTATATGAACAAACATTTTAAAGATAATCAAAATTTTTATATTTACACAGTCCCATCAAAGTGATAACTTTCAGATTAAAAATGTAAATTAATTTTAATTAATAAAAATAATATAAAAAAACAAACCGAACAGCTTCCAAATAAAAAAAAACCATATAGTACCTGTTCCAAAGCGCGATTGTCTTTGAAAGGCGTATCGGCATATCTTCTAGCAGTTAATATATCGTTACAACACAATAGCCAGATGGAAGGACGTATGCAAATGAACCAACATAACTTGAACTTTGATTATATGAATATTATTCTATTTAGTTCGCCCTCGGAGGTCAAGTTTGAGCGGTGTTACATCTGAGTGAGTACAATTCGGCAGTTCTAATCCGCGATGATCGCACCGGAACGGGCATCGGTCGTTCTGTTCCCATTGTTTAATTTTTTTTATGTATCTCATTCATTTTATTTTAATCATCTGTTACTAAAATAAATATATATATATATATATATGTTCTTATTTATTTGTTTCTACAAATGTTATTAAGATATAAAAAAATCTATGTTGAAAATATACTAAAATGTTCATAGTTATAATAAAATCTATGTTATTGAAACTATTATATTTATAATATTTTTTTGCTTTATGCTGTAACTCACATATAATAAGGTAGACATAGAGGTAACTTCGCGTTAACACACTTCATTGAGTGTAAAAGGAATTTAAGGAAAATGTGGCGTTAATTTAAACTTGTCACTATGTCTTCTATAGTTGTTTTACTCTATAAAATTTGCTAAAATATAAATTTGATAAAATACATGAAATATATGTGTATATGTATGTATAAACATTATTCATCAATTATATAATAAAAAGTGGGGAACGGAGTGTCTTAACATTAGGTTCCCTCTGCCTACCCTGCTGTGTGCTGTGTGCGTGAAATTGATTTATTTATTTATATAATAAAAAAACCCTCAAGCCACAATGGAAACGTACTACTACAGTAGATCTCATCACAATTAGACATTTATTGCAGCGTTGTGAAACATCCCCAAGGCACAAGGAAGTAGAACAAACGGCGGACACGGATATTAGTGTATTCACTAATAATAGCAAGTGGCGTTTCTGTGACGTCAGATGGTGCTTTATTAGTTTATGTAATTAAATAATTAATATAATGTACCATAATAATTTTTAAAAACATAAAATAATAATTTTAAATAATTAATTACATAAAATAATAATTTTAAATAATTAATTACATAAAATAATAATTTTAAATAATTAATTACATAAAATAATACTTTTAATTAATTAATTAATCACATACAATAATCGCGGCGGTTAAGCGCGGCGTTGAGTTCTGCCACTCAACACGCAATGCCTCCAGAATTCAGCAGAAAGTGGGGAACGGAGTGTCTTAACACTAAGTTCCCTCTGCCTACCCTGCTGTGTGCAGCAGGGTAGGCAGAGGGAACATACAGCGTGAAGCTAATTTAGTCTGCCTACATACAATAATAATTAGTAGTAGCCCCGTTCTCCACCTCAAATGATAATACGTAACGTTTGGCGCTCCGTTTTCTCTGACTACCCCGCTAGGGATAAAGCGTGAAGCTAGTTTAGTTTTTAGTTTATAAAATAACAATACCTATCTACCTACCTACTTATATCTATTGAACATCTGTGTTAAAATCTTTATCTCACACATAGCTGTGTAAGCATAGGGAACCTGGAAACCTATTGCTTAGATACTCTGTTTCCATTAAGATACTTCCCCACTTTCCGTCAAATTCTCGAGACATTGCGTGTTGAGTGGTGCAACTCAATGCCGCGCTTTGTCTTATTATAAGGACAAGAAAATAATAAATAAATAATTTAATCAAATTAATTAAATATTTTTTGCCTCCCAGTGGGAATCGAACAAACACCCGACACGTTTATGTGCCTCTGCGCCATTACGGCCTCAAGAATCTCAATTTTTCCAAAAAAAATCGCAAAAAATAATATTAGCTATATCTATTGTTATATATCCATGATATTTTACCGATATTTAATACTTATCGTGCTTTCACACGCTCTCACCGAGCTTTATATTTTAATAGCGCATGTACAAACTTATTACACGATTATTATGACTTATGTATGTTATTTTATCTTTGTAGCCAGATTCTTAAGAAGTATAAAAGAATAAAAAGAATATAAAGAGTAAACCAATCGCAATTTGCAATATCTTCTCGGAATCACAATCAGCAATAGTTTAAAAACAAACTAAATGTCACATACGTGAAGTTAAAACTTTGTATTATTTTTACGAAAATTGTGCAGATTGGGTAAGAATTTGGATTCAGTTATAGTGCATATAGAACAAGAGTGCAGAATGCTTATATATTTTCAAAATAATTCTTAAAAAATACATTAAATTAATAAAATAAACATTACACATAGTACCATATGTTTGATGATATACGCTTTTCCATAAAGTGACATACACGTTGCTATGACAACGCGTACTTATTCATGTTGACATGAGACCAAATGGAAATAAAAATATTGTTTCAGGATCTTTTATTTAACTTTGTAATTTCTATTTGATTTAGTCCTAGAGACTAACACTTAGTCTGTGTATATATTTAATCATGTTTCAAATTATAAAAAAAAAACAATATAACAAAAAGAAAATATTTAAAAAACAACTTTATACTTAACAAAGAAAGAAATTTAATAAAAACAACAAAAGTAATGTAGAATACCAGGCTCTCTATCTCTCTATGAACTGGTTGACCGATAGTAAAAACGGATATAATCTGACCGATGATAAAACATCATACTTCGTGTTCAATTTTTCCCGACTGCTAAGGAGGGGTTATGTTTTTCGCGCGTATCTTGTATGTATGTAATATTCTTTATTACCTCGTATCTCCAGAACCGCTGAACGGATTTACATATTTGAGGTATCATTAGATTCGTATTAGCAGCCCAAGTGTTCTTAGATAGGTGACGTTAGTAAAAAATAATCATGGCGGCTGTGGTACGCCATTGCACTTAGTGAAAAAAAAAATTTCGTTTCGAATACTACAACATGGGTATCAAATTCCAGAGCTCAATTTTAGGATTTCAAAAAGGTATATCATGATTATCGTTACCATAATAAATTCTAACAAAAAAATGAAAAATAAAAAAATATTTGTAAAAACAAAAACCCCGACTGCATCAAACTAAAAAGAAAATAAACAAGCCCAATAGTTTATTAGGATTAACAGTCGGGACCTATAAGTAATTCTTCAATCAATAAAATCTTTTCCAGAAATCCCGCATAATTGAAAGAGGTCTCGACTGTTAATCCTAATAAACTATTGGACTTGTTTATTTTCTTTTTAGTTTGATGCAGTCGGGGCTTTTGTTTTTATTATAGTATTAAAATGCATCTCAAGCTTTTAGGTGTTGTATTTGAACATTATTATTAAAAATTAAGAACATAATTTATAGTATTTATGATATCGAAAACAGAATGAATATAAACATTTTTAGATTTGAAATTAAATTTTTAGAATATTCCTGGCTATAAATATGAAATCTTAATTTTTGATTATTTTATTCATCTATCTTCACTTGTACAATGTGCAATTTTATAAAATTTTTAAATGTAACTAAAAATTTTCAAAATTTTATTATCTATGAAATCGATAAATTTAAATCATAATTATTATAGCTAATAAGTTCTATAGACATCCTTTAATAATATTATACATATATTCAAAAACCATAGATATATTTTTTCACTTAATATTTTATTTTAAGTTCCATCAATGATAGGTCATTAAAAATAAAGTTTATTTTTTATATGTTTACTTTTCGTTGGTTTTGGCATAATTTTTTTTACAATTTTAATAAAACGATCTGGAAGAATGAAAAATTAAGCAAAAAAATTAATCAACTACGTATCCCAATTAATGTAAATGTCATACCAAAACGAAGAATTAAAAATATAAAAGACCGTATATTACTTTGTAAAACTTTTAAAATGAAAGAAAGTTGGTTATAATAATTCTATATCAAAAGATTTTTTTTTAATATAGAAACGCGTTTAAGTCTTTTATATGACTGAAGTTATCGTGGCGTAGGGACACAAGCATGCAACTGCAAAAGCAATAATTGTGGGTTCGTTTCCCGCTGGAGGTAATATAAAATATTTAGTATTTTCGTTTCTTCACTCTGGTGAGACGAAACGCGGCATTGATTTCCGCGATTCAACACGCGGAAACGAAAGTGTCTGAATGGGAATCACTTAACACTAGGTTTCCAAGTACCCTCTGTCTACCCTGCTTTGTGCTAGATACTGTATCTAAAAAAAAGATATGTGTAACATTTGAATTGTAATTTTTTCATCAATCACGTATATTTTATACGTAGACTCTATCTGGGACCACAGATCATTGAATTACTACCATTCTCAACGCGTCTGAAACGTACACGAAATTTAAAACTTTTATTATATATTTAATAATAGCATAATTAATATACATAATTAATTCTCACACATGTCATTAACTAAATCCCACACGTCATTAACTAAATATTTTTTATTAAGTGCTCAAATATCATTTTCATAGAAATATACAATTTTACATATTCAGAAGTTTGCAATTCGTTCCTGGTACTCGTAGAGCTGAGGATGTGACGGCCCTCGTCTGCTGCCGCTATATCTCTGTCTCGTTGTGCCTGTATCCAGTAGCTGCTGTAATATAAAATATTATAGCTATTTAAAACAAATTTGACTTAAATATCCTAATTATTATAAATGGTCACTTATTTTTTTCCGTTATGAAAGATATATGTAATAATTAATACACATAATAGTGATGGCACATTGTTTGAATATTTGTATACATTTACATATCTATTGATTATAAGTAATAGCATTAGAATAGTTTTAGAGTTATAAGTTGGCAATACAATCATGTATATATTGAAATCAGCTTGTTTGTGTCCACTGCCGGACATAGGCTTACTCCAGGGTACGCCAGAACTCCTGGCCCTCCGTCTGCTGCATCCAGTCAGCAACCTTCTACAGATGGTCGGTCAATCGAGCTGGAGGACACCAATATATTACTACCATTATCATACAATTATAGTCTCACACGTGTATGGATTACTATACACGTGTCTGGTTTAAATCTTTGGATTTAAACCAGAAAACCAAACATACGGACATACAAGACATTTCTCAGTATGACCGGAACAAAGATGCTTACAACTGAATTAGTTATATATATAAGGTATATATCGTAATAAAACAAAAACAAAAACGTTTTTTAAAATAAGAATAATAAATAAAACGTCGTCGATATTATATAAAAAAGTGTATCACTGTATGGAAACCAAACTTAACCAATCAAAGTAGAAAGATTTCAACGCTCGGGAAGTCTGTCCTTAGGCCCTGGGACGTTATCTAGAGTTGTCACTACACTCTATAAAGATTAACAAAGGGGAAGTTGAGGGTTCAAATGGTGAAATTAATGTACTAAAACTATTCAGTCATTGTACTAAAATTATTCACAGGCAAGGGCACATAATGTTACTGTGAATACGACAGGTTGTGGGTTAGATTCCCATTCGAGGAAATGAAACATTTATATATCTCTGGTATGGAGATAAAGCGCGGCGTTGGGTTCCGCTACTGAATATGCAAATGCTCGACAATTCGGTGAAAAATCGGAAACGAAGAGTCTTAAGACTAGGTTTCCTCTGCCCCGCCGTGTTGACACAGTTTGTAGCTAATTTTTAAATGGTTCAGATTTTACAAGACGAACAGGACGGACGGACAGTAGAGAACTGAGTATTTACAAGGTTTCTTTCCCGCACAAACATATTTTAGCTGAGCCTATGTAATCGTGTTTCCACAGACTGAAAACATAAAAAATACTGCTATACTAAAAATCTCTCACATATGGACGACATTCCCATCATTAATAACAATGATATCCGGTCGTTTTCGCGCGGTATAACCACTTCAAACGCTCATTTTAAGCGCCATATATAAGGCATCATTGTTTTTTATTTCCATAGTCTCAAACGTGGTTGAGTGAGGTGGTGATAGCGTGCCAACATGTCGTGGTTATATTGTATATATTTGTTGTGTGTGTGCTATTCTGTGGTCAGGACTCAGGTTATACCTGGGAAGTCAAGAGCTGCCGATGGCGAATATAATAGCGTTAACACGGATGGATCTTTTGATTTTGGGTAAATATTTTGCTATGTTCTGTTATATGAAACGAAATGTATATTATTTACATAGTGATTTAAGACCTGTGACTAGATTTCGAATTTGTTATAATGTTTTACTTATTAAATGAATATTTTCTAATTTGTAATTCGTTTTGCTACGTTTTGGACTTTATTATTTTATGTCAATCAATCGATATAAAGGGTTGAATCAATGAGGTTATGATGTGTACGCGTGCTGTTTGTAAACATTTTTCAGTAAATGAAAACCTATTAGTTTTTAAATCATACTGTCATACTGTTTCGGCCAGTCGTGACGCAGGGGCACATGTGGATTCCATTCCCACTCGAGGAAATGAAATATTTATTAAAAGTTATATTTCCATTTCTTCTGGTGTCGAGTTAAAGCGTGGCGTTGAGTTCCGCCACGTAACACGCAATGCCTCCAGAATTCGGCGGCGAAAAGTGGGTAACGGAATGTGTCTACAAGCACTCAGTTCCCTCTGCCTACCTAGTTGTATGCGGAATACATACGTGCTATTTGTAAATATTTTTCAGTAAATGAAAACTTATTACTTTAAAATCAATCTGTCATAACATTTAAATTGCTATTTAACATTATAAATCACCTAAATATTGTAATAAAATTAAACTTTACAGGTAGCCCCGCTAAAGGGCTAAAGGAGCCCCGCTATATTCAGCAAGTAGCTAATATAAAAATATGTAAATTAGTAACTGATTACAGAGTTAGCGGCGTAATTACATTAAACACACATTTACGATACTTATCACTTTTGTTACATCGTAATTAGCGAACACTTCCATTGTAATATGAATATACATATATTGGGAAAAACCACAATTATGATGTTGAAAAGGAAAAACAATGAAGCTTTATGCCAAAAAATAAAATAAAATAAATCAGCTTCACGCTGTAATCCCGCATACTGCAGGGTAGGTAGAGGCTAGGTTCCCTCTGCATACCCTTCTGTAAGTGAAAGAACCCACGATCGACACAGTCACACTTTAGTGTCCCTGTGCCACGACGGCTTTATTATTAATGTTAGTAAAACTTACCTACAAATATTCCATTTTAAAAATTATATTTTTGTTTAGAGCTCTTAGACATTCTAGTACGTATTGTTTTCAAAAGAATGAACAACGATGTCTACTTATAAGACTATGTTTTTTATATACAATATTATTATTATTACAATGCAGCAAAATTTCAAATAATGCATCGACAAAATATATTACCGTGGACGCCACTGTGGCGCAGCGGGACATTGATTGACTGTATACACTATGGTGTGAGTTCGATACACATTCGAAACATTAATCCAAAACATTATTTCCTTGAATCTCACTCTCTGTCTTGCCTGAGCAAGGAGTGAGTTGCGCCACTGAACACGTCATGTTTCAAATAATAACGGAAAACGAAAAACAGCTTTTTTTGTTCTTTCTGCCTAAATTTACTCACCGAAAAAATACATTACTATAATAATGAAGTTTAACCTTTCAATTAGTCTTTACTATACAAAAAGGACTAAAATTTGTATCTATTATATGTCATAAACAACGATATAATGAAATTATAATTCCTTGTTAGATATGCCAATAAAGACAGAGGCGGCAGTTATCACTTAGCGCACGGTAACCCCAACGGTGTGGTGGGCGGCCGCTTCGGTGCGAGGGAAGCTGGCACTGATGAAGTGAAAGAGACTATTTACACTGCTGGACCTAGGGGGTAAGTAAAAGATACATTTAATGACTATTGTCATATGGATGATAGGATACATATTTCATTTTGATATTTTTTTTGTTGTGTTGACATCAAGAAGATTAAGCTTTCGAATATTTAAGAAATTGGTAATGATTTAATTCAGATTTTTTGTAAACAATATCTAGACAGTATAGAAAAACAACTACTACATCACTAAGTTTACACGAAAAAGTCGAATATTAAAATTTATTATGGCATTCCATTATAATCATATTTCATATAGGTTCCGTGCAAAGGGTCCAAATGTTCACCGTAAAATCGACCTGGATCAACGACCACGAGGTAACATAGGTAATAAAGACGACCCCTACTTCGACCCCAGCGAAGACCCCAGTTACTCATTTAAACAAGATACTAGGACTTACTCCAAAAACGAAAACGCTGATAGTAGAGGCGATGTAACAGGTAAACCTTAAATATTAAATATACCCGTCTTGTATAAAAATATTAAAGACTTTTATCATATATAAGCCAAGGCGGGGTAGTTGACAAATGTCCGATTCCATACAATGTTCTTAGGTCCGACTCTTATTCGAAGTTGCGGAAAGAATTAGGAATATGTCTATGTATGAATGCGATAATGTTCTCACAATATGATAATTGAATACATTTTAATGCCAACAATATCAATTATTTGTAATTAGTGGTTCTCACCACTTCTCACTCACAGCTCGTCACACAAGCTCGTCCACGTGCTCTCGCACGAGCTTGAAGAGGCGCGGGTTCTTATCCCGCTAAGTGCAAATTGTTATACATTGTACAAAAAAGTATTTTTCTTTCCTAAATATATAAACTTTAACTTTAAAAATGTTAAAAATTTTCAGTACCATTTTCCTTGATTATTATAATTATTAAAACTTTTGACAACCAGGACATTACACATTCGTGGACGATGTAGGAGAGCGACACGATGTATCCTATATTGCTGGTAGGGATACTGGGTTCCATGTGTCGTCAGCTAATCCTGATGCCCCAAATCTCATTGGAACTCCCTTCCACCGTGTACCACTTGTTAGGGGTGAGAGTAAACCCAGGGGAAAAACTGCTGTACAACGGGGACTTGACGGTTCATACAGGTATAAGTAGTTGCATAAGTAATACTTGAGTTAAGTAAGTCATTTTTCATTAAATTATCTCTTAATGAGAGAACGAATTTTTGATAAGCTATAATTTTAATGCTGTGAAATATATAAAAAAAATTGATCACTTTGACCTAAAACACTAATTGGAAAACGATGTCCTTACGTAAAAAAGATTTCCTTAACTTTCCATCTATGATGTGTGACAATAAAATCTTACTTATTTAGATTTGCCTATTTGTACAGTTTTTATACAATTTACTTTCTCATAGATTTATTTCTGCGGGGCCTGATCAGCGTCGAACTGAAAGTAGTGACTCGCACGGTAATGTCAGGGGATCGTATACGTTTCTAGATGATAAAGGCGTACAAAGGTAAAAGCTATTTTATGTCATTCATCATCTTATTAATATTTGAAATATGACACATTTCGTATATAAATAATATAACTATTAAAGTCAATAATAAGTATTCAGAACAAATTATTTCACTGTTTTTTTTTATCAACAGAACTGTTCACTACATAGCCGGACCAGGGATAGGATACCGTATTGTGAAAAACAGCAATGATCCATTCATACCGCCATACTTCCCCACTCTACCTAGTCCTTATGATCCTGCGTTTAATGCTGCAGGAAGTGCAGGACCTCCTCCTGTTTACACATCTAATGATGAAAGCACTGACGATGTTTTTAAAGGTTAGTTTTTAATACTATTTAAGTCTCATTTTTATACTTTTTTAGATTTTATAAAGGTAAGATGATTAATATATTTATGTAAAAAAGGAAACATAATTTTCCAGGACCAGATGGAACAGCAGCTTCAGGCCATGTAAAGCCACCTCCTTTCCCCACTTCTGATATAGAAAGGCCTAGTAAGCCCTTAACACCTGTTATTAGTCACTCCGAAGAAGAATCGGACGGGGAAAGTGATGGTGGATACGGGCCAGGACCAACGTTTGTCCAAGAGCCTCCGAGTGAGTCCCTTCCGGAGTCAGGGTACGTGGACGAGGACGCGTCAAGCTTCTCGGGCCCCAAGCCCACTCAAGGACCAGGTGATGCATAGCACGGATGATGGCAAGTGATTGACGTTAGTGATCTTGTTCATCCGAAATCATTTCTCATCAACTTATGCTCGGAATCGACTGAAGATTGCTTATTGCTTAACCTACACTCTCTCGCTTCACAGAGAGAGTGATCGGTGAATTTCCGTATTTTTGTGCCATTTTATTAACAAGATCACAATTATCAATCGAGTTGCACAGGACGCACTTTGGAATTATTTATATAAGGAACGCTTGATCGCAATAAATATTAAAGACACAAACTGGTTTTTATTACACCACACCTGTCGGCACCTCGCACCGCGCACCGCGCACCGCGCACCGCGCCCGCACACACAACTCAGTAATGGTTCACTTGCAGGCAGGCCGTGGCGTCCCAGCAAACCTTACGCGCCGCCGAAGAAACCTTACGTCCCCTTAAAACCCACACAAGAGACTATAGTAACCGACGATTTCGATGACGACGCTGATAAAAGTAAACCTGAATACGCGATAGGATTTAATATTCACCATTCGAAACCTGGTACCACTATCATTAGAAATATAGGCGAAGACTACTTTGGTATTCCACCCGGTGTGTCGGTTAGGGCTCACGTGCAAAGTATAGATTTATACCCTTTCGGTTCCAAACCAATATCCCCCTCTGAAGCTTTGGAAAACGATAAAACGTAATTCGAATATAAGATATACTTAGAATATTAAATTGAGAAAACCAGCAAATGTATGGGACATCTAAATTATTCATTGAATAAAGACTTTATAATGGAACGAGAGTTTAATTTGAGGATCCACAGTAAATGAAAAACGGTATTATTTTACAAATTTATTCGAACACGACTGTAAATTTAACAAAATGCAAAATAGTAACTGTTGCGAGGAGACTGGCTGACGTTTCTCTTCGCGCTCCCGAATGTCACTCCACCAATAACGATTTATAACATATGGCTCAAATACAAATATAATTCCTAATAGTATTAACAATTAAAATAAATAATTTCAACGGTACTAAATACATTAATTACAGAAAAAAATAATATATGCGTACTTGTGTAGGGCAGTTAGGAATTATATTCATAAAGACAAGACTTATATCGAAAGGTGTAACAAAGTTAACAAGAAATGCATAAATTGGAAGGTTAGTTTGGCAATTTTCATTAGTGAAAAGACAGGAAAATTGATTACGTGGTTAAATAATTACTTCTATATATATGTATGTATATTATTAAATATCTAACTATACGCGAGACTAAAGTGTTTAGAATAAATAGGTAAGAAGCCCGAAATAAAATATTTATGGAAAAGTCAACAGTATAAAACATTTTTTAATAAATATTACAACTACTAGTAAATGATACAGATAATAAATAGAGTACCAAATAATATTACATAACGACGGTTCTTTCAAATATAAACAATCAACTAACAGAGTTTTCTCAAAAATATTATCAACATCCAAAATAAGTTATTACAAAAATTCTTTAATTCGTACTACAGTAAATAATTTGAACAGAAGCTTTGCTCCGACTTAGACTTAGACTAAGCATATAAAAATTTATTACACTAGTGAAAACATTGGAGACCCTAAAAGGCGTAATAGCAAATCACAAGAAAGAAAGCTTAGTGACGATTGCTTTGCAATGAAATATAATGAAATACAGGTTTAATAAGTGGTTTTAATGTCTCAATGCTTTTAATCACATCGTTTTTGTTGACAAGTTATTTACAATTTCGAGTGGTCGCAAGTCCTAAAATCCTAAAATTATAAAATCCTAAAGGACCTAGTACTGAATGTAAATAATTTTGTAGACTGTATTGAAAACTTTTATTATTGACGATTCCCTTTTTAGTATGCTCCTTAATTTATATTCCTTAATTCTCTATTTCGGAGTGATAAAATACTAAATAACGTGTTGATAATTTGATTCATTTTGAATAATGTATGTACATAACATACATATGGATATATTATAATATCTTCTTTCATGTGCACATAAAAATGATATATTTTTTTTATATATCTACAAATACATAATAGTATAGATATTTTGTGATTAAAATTATTATTAAATTAAATTAAATTAGCTTCACGCTGTAATCCCGCAAACAGCAGGGTAGGCAGAGGGAACCTAGTGTTAAGACACTCCGTGATTAAAATATAAATATAATAAAAAAGGTAATGCTTTTTTTCCTTAAATAAAAAAAGAAATTTTAATTGCAAAACACTCGTCACTGTGAAACAGTGTGCGTGCTTACAGCTATAAAGAATATATATAAAGTATATTAGACCGTAAGTTCAAGACCATAAAACTTAATTTAGAGTGACAGTTATTATATAACAATATTTTATAAGAAACTTTATCTAGGTTACATTTTACTTAGATTATTTATAATATAATGTATAAGTGGAGAAATTGGACAGATATGAAAAATACAGAGTAAAATAAATATATGAAATATATAGCGTTCAAGTGTAAAATAAACTATTTACATTATCATTATTGGCAGCGTAAAAAATTACAGTGTACATTCCATATAACGGCATCCAATGTACATAAACATAAACGAAGAAAGAAGTAGTGAAGTCCCTCTGCTTTGGTTGGTTTAGCATTTATTTTTGAGCTACGCTACTCTCAGCATTGTCAAAAACAACTAAACTGTCAGCGCCATATGTATGGAAAATATTAGGAAATTGTCTTTCGGTTCGTATTTTGATGACTTTAAAGTACCCTCATACTTGATTGATAATGATAATAAGTATTATTTTTTCCACTCTTTTCAACATCTCTATGACTCTATGATGCTACCAAATCCACAATCCCTTCATATCGTTATATAGACTTTACACTGTATTTACGAAAAATAGAGCATTTCACTTAAACCGTAACAAAATCGAAAACTAGGAAAAATTATTACATTTAACGCCATTCTGTATACAATTAATAAAATTATTTTCATTATTATATTTCGTTTCCTTTAAATTACTTTGATGCAACAAGTAATAAATAAAATAATGAGAGATGATTTGATTTTTTTTAATTTACGATTAAATTTTTATTTTGAAATGGCTTTTCACATTTATTTCACAGCCTTCATTATACCTACGGCTCGTTTAAGACATTATTACTAAATTCGCAGTACATTTTAAGCATATATACGTATTAACGATTCAAGCAATAGATTTAATTAGTAAATATAATTTATATAGTTTTTTTTATTTTGAAAAATCGCTAATTATTATTACACGCCATTTTAATACATATTTTTTTAGTTTAGTACAAAATTTTAATTTCGTTTAGATGTTGGTCAAATACGTTTTTCAGGTTAGTTAGTAATAATAACATGTTAGCTATAAAAAATATACATAACAAAAGAGATAATAATTTATTTTATTTATTTTATTTGCAATAATAAAATACTATCTAAACAAATTAAAGCAATCAAAAAATAAAATTCGAGAATATTCAACGTTTTGTGCATTGATCTAAATTAAGCAAAAAAATATTATCATCAAAATTATATTAAAAAGAATCATCCTTTATTTTAGTAACAGGCAAGTCAAAAAAAAGGAAAACACTTAAAAAGTTTGCTATAATCAAGACTAGATTTACTACTAGGAATAAATATAAATTACTACTAACAATATACTTATGTCTCATAATTAAATAAAAAAATAACAATTAAAATTTACTAAACGAAATATAATATTTATTATTTAAATTAATGATTAAAAAATTGAGTTATCTATATAAATTAAATGAGATATATTTATATTGCAAATGGGTATAGTCTTTAAATCTTATACTAGCATGTTAATTTCATATTGGCACAGATGTACGTAGTTTATTATTTCCGTTAGTCAACTAAATTATATCTTATAATGTATAGGAAACCTTTCTGAGCATGTGAAAGTGTGAAACACTAACAAAATTATATATTTAACTAAATAAATTAAACCAAACACCAAATACCTCTCATTTATAAGCAAATAATAGCAATATTAATAATGTCCAAGTCAAAACTGAATTTGCTATCATATTGATAAATGACTCTGAGAAGTACTATTATTTTTTAATAACAATAGTTATGACAATATAACTGTTAATTTAATATTGCTAAATTAGGCTTAAAAACAAGTGAAAACAAATTACTATTAATTAAGTAATATATGGTAAAATTTACTATTCCTTTAAATGTTAAATAATTTTCCTAAATGTCAATAGAGCGATCTCTGTCAAATGTACAAGGCATAAACGAAAGCAATCGCTTTGACACTTTTGGGCCAATATATATATTTTCTACTAGAATAAAAAAAAACTAATTAACATTGAAATTAGAAGAAAACAATTCAAATAGCAAAAATATTTGAAGGATAAAACGTTATCATCTTTTAGCTTCTTTCGACTTCTCTAGGCCTCAACGCTATGAAACATCGTTCTATATATTAATTATAAGAATTAAATTCTCTCGTCAACATTAATTTAACATGCTTTATCTATGTATGTTGTGCATTTCGATGTTCTATAGTCTAGTCTATTACAGTGGCTATCACGGAACCATTTCAAAAGTAGTTGTATATTAGAAAACATATTATGTATCTGTGCAATTTTATGTGCGTTTGTTTAAAATATATGATATTTAGGATTTATTTATTAAATTAATCATAGTTACACTACAAAAAATAACAATAGCTGAATAATAATTAAATATTACAAATAACAGTACAATATTGTGTCAAAAATATAAAATATAATCTGTGGCATATGAAGGTAACTAACTATTATTATTCTGTGCTAAGTTCCGTGAAGCGTCGTATGATTATTACAATCCAACGTCAAAACAAACAAAAACCTATCAAAATATAATCAACAAGCCATTGTATATCTATGGTAACAGTTAAAAATTATAATATTACGTTATCTTCATCTTTTTAGTGGTCTCTTCTAACATGTCCTTTATTTTGGTCAAGGGTGAGCGTTTGATGTCGTCGATCTTATTGACGTTTGGTGGTAAATGTATGTGTAGAGGGTCGCGGAGACGTGCCAAGTCTTTTTGTAATTTGTCTACCTGTAAATAAGAGAAATGAGAATAAATTAGTATTATGTTTATAATGATATTCGAATAATAATCAGTTAACTTTTATATATACGTCAATCATATGTAGTACATTTTTCTAATAAAAATTAATTCACTTTTTTATTGTATTAAGGATTTTTTAAGTTTTTATAAGTAACTAAATATATATAGATACATACATATGTACACTAAAGTAACAAAAAAATAAAGATTAAAAGCATATTTCCGTATATTTCTCATTACATTATATTTTAATAGTCACATGTATTTTTGTAGCTAGTACTTGTATTAAAAGGCAATTTACATCTATAATTCAATGACAACTATCCCGAATAAGACTTAAATTTATAGTTTTCATTAAACGAAGCCTTAATATTAAACATTAATAATTGATATTAAAGTTTAATATTAGAGACATTTAATAATTATTAATATTGGACATTAAAGATTAATTAATATTGGAGACATTTAATAATTACCTCGTCTTTTAACTGATTGTACTGTGTGATATCCAGCCCGATCTTTTTCGCCTTCTTGTGTAAAGTAATTAAATGCTGTCTATCCTTCACATCTGGCAGTATATATTCCTAGAAATAAATAAAAAATACAATAATAAGACGAAATAGATGTTAAAATTTAATTGTTTCTTACTTTCCTGAAAACCCATCAAGTAATTTTCAATTTTGTCGGAATATATAAGTACGTATATAATATAATTAATTTTGATTTAAGTAATAAATGTCACGTTTATATATCACTTACACGAACCAATAACCATTGTAATATACGCAAGAAAAGTATTTATTGAATAGGTAGCAGGTACATTGCTCTAGGGAAGTAAAATAAAATATAAATAAAACTGAAATAAGTCATTCAGTCTTTCATGTTTAGAAAAAGCTTATAGCTTATAAAATCAATGTTATTCAAATCAACTTCTTTTAATAATTAACAAAAAAAATAATACTCAAAGTATTAACAACATATAAAACAAAATACTAAAGCATTATTACCTGTTTAGTAAGCACAAAGTACGCATACGCCGCCATGGCGGTACCGTACGTGACGAAGTACGTGACGGGCTCCATGATGTCCCAGGAGTACTCCCACCAGGTCAACCTAGCGAGCACCCCGAACTGCACGCCCATTAAACCTAGCCCGATCCAAGTCAGTGCGGAGGTACGACGAGTGGTCTCTACTTCGAGGCTCATACGTTTCTGTAAGAAAGGTTGTTATTATAATTTGAAATTAAATAATAGTTAATTCATTGTTTGTTTATATAATATGCAAAAACAAAAGTTAAGTGTCTACAATCGATAGTTTTGGGTCAATAAGGTAAAAAAAAATCCAAGATCAAGGTAGACAAAGCGGCGTTAAGGTTAACGAAAAATGGAGAAAGGAAAGTTGAAATAATATAAAAGAAAAATGAAAATTGTATAAAATTATCTCCTATTTCAAAATATGAACCAAATACGTAAGCTGCCGAAGCGTGCGCTCAAGCCGTATCAGATTTTCAATACGTTACAAAGTTTTATGTGTAAGTAAGTACATATAATATATATTTTATCCGTGAAATCTGCAAACTATAGTTATCTCAATAGTCACGCAAATATTTATAATAATTATAAGTATATTTAAGCAGGATATGCGCTAGCGTTAGATGTTAATTACTGCATAGTTTAATAGCGGAAACAGTATTTTGTGAAACTAATCTCATTTATATCCGTATTACGTATGCGATAACTTAATCTCGTTTGTAAAGCGTTGCAATTTCCACCTTTAGAAATGTGATTTCCAATATGTATATGTTATATATATAGGCCGTCAAAGCAGCGTCTGTTGGTTGTGGGTTCGATTTCCATTCGGGATAATGAATAATTTCCATCCCTTGCTCAGATAACAGGACAATGCGCGGCGTTGAGTTCCCTCAATTAACACATAATGTTTCCAAAATTAGTCCTTTAGAAAAAATACTTAATTTTTATACAAAATAACTCTCACAAATAAAGAAACAATAATTATATTATTAAATATTTCAAATGATTGTTCGCGTTTACTTTTTATTACAGGATATTGAAGTCCCCGCAGAGCGGAATGTGTAGGTAATATTTTATAACTTCATAGGATTTTTTAATATCACAGTACATTTTATATTATTTGACATTTTTTGTTTATCATTTTTACGACTGCACTTTGCGATTTCAGGATTTTTCGGTAATATATTTTATTTACGCTACAGGATTATGTAATATTTGTGACAGTGTTATAATTGATCTCTTTTGTGGGAATATTTTATATTAAAAAATATTAAAATATTATGAAGCCATTGTGGCGCAGTAGAACAGAGTCTGACTATAAACGAGATTCATTCATTTCCCCGCACTTGTGGTAAAAACAAAGCCCGGAAATAGAAATCTTGGGTCTAGAATTGGGGTGGAAAGCGGAGAACGAAGTGGTCTGATACTAGGTTATCTCTACTACCCTGTTGTATGCTGGGTAAAAGGGCGGACATATTAAAAAAGCGACGTAATTTTTAACATAGCAGTAAGTAGTTCAGTGTACAAATTTATTCCATTGCTGTAACTTAAAACATTAAAAGTGATACTAAAGTTTAGATATATCATAAGACTTATGTGATTTCCTCACTGGAAACTTAAGTATTTTAACTCTGAAGGACGAGTTTCTGCAACTGTTTGTAGAACACTTTGCTTTTAACAGTTAATGCAACATTGCTAACTAAGAATTGGTTTAAGTTAGTATTAACTCAGAATATATGTAGCTGTAAGTGAATCAGAACGTAACTTGGAACATAAACCGCATTATCACTATCATTTATCATTTAGATCTATTATGCTATTTGTTTTGGTTGCTGATTTGTTCGGGTTTAATTTTTTATTGTGAAAATCGTAAACTTTAGTCATCTAAGTGACCATTTTTTGCATTTAATGTTTAATATGTTTTTAATATTATAATTATGATAGTGCAATTGTGGATTAAAATCCAAACACAAATTTAAGACACTCTGTTCCCTGTTTTCTGAGATATTATATGTTAAATGGAAAAACTCAATACCGCGTTTTGTCCTGTTACGAAAGCGTGAATTAAAAACCCACAACCGTTGCCTTTAGACTCATGTATGAAGTAGATTTTTTTTTATTTCTATAGTCTAGTCGATTTAGAAATATGTGGTGAATCAAATCATCACACACATCAGACATGTGGACATCAGATCAGTGTTCCAAATAAAATAAAACTATTCTATACAATTAAAGAACAAAATTGCAACTTACCTCTTCCATCGGCTGCAATTCTGCAGAGAGCTTCTCCAGCTGCGCCCTCAACTCACGCTCCTTGCGTATTTGGTGTTCACGGACGTTTAGAGCCTCGTACAGCTGGTTCACCAAGTTGCGTACGTCGCTTAGTCGTGTTATCTCTTCAGTGCTGAGACGCTCCTGAAAATGTGAAAAAAATAATAATAAAAGTATTCAATTGATATTTTTGTAACAGAACAATTTTAAATTTTAAGGGAGTATCAAGAGCGTTTTTTTTTTATAATATAATTCATGTTCACTACAACAAACATTGATCTGTGTACTTAAACAGATGGCTGTTTCTAAAGAAATTAGCTTGTAATTTATAAATCAGCTTCATGCTGTATCCCGCACACAGCAGGGTAGGCAGAGGGAACCTAGTGTAAGACACTCCGTTCCCCACTTTCTGCCGAATTCTGGAGGCATTGTGTGTTAAGCCTCGACACCAGAGCGAAGAAATGGAAATATAAATTTAAGTAAATATTTCACCTCCTCGAGTGAGGATCGAACCTACAACCAGTCGGTTTTACAGTCACACTATGAACCGCTGCGCCACGACTGGCCTCAAGCTTGTAATTTATAAATTAAAATTAAATTAAATTAAATTAGCTTCACGCTGTATCCCGCACACAGCAGGGTAGGCAGAGGGAACCTAGTGTTAAATAACTCCGTTCCCTACTTTCTGCCGAATTCTGGAGGCATTGCGTGTTGAGTGGCAGAACTCAACGCCGCGCTTAACCTCGACACCAGAGCGAAGAAATGGAAATATAAATTTAAGTAAATATTTCATCT
>DWQW01003944.1:0-21088 GCA_018249695.1 Heliconius erato demophoon | reverse complement strand
ATGTTGCAGGGCAACTTAGTGGTATTATATTCAGCTTCAAGCTGTATCCTGCATACACCAGAGTAGGCAGAGAGAAGTTAGTGTTAAGACACTCTGTTCCTAGTGCGTTTTTGTGTTGAGTGGCGGATCCGCGGTTTGCCTCGACACTAGAGCGACGAAATGATAGTATTAATTATTTGATTTCCCCGAGTGGGAATCGAACCCACAACATGTCGGGTTACAGTCACATCTTATACCCCTGCGGGGAAAAGGAATTGTTATAATTTTTTTGCTCTGGTAAGAAGACAAAGCGCGGCGTTGAGGTTCGCTCAAGACGCTATTTCTCGTCAATTGGGCAGTGTTGGGGGCGAAGTGTCTTCAATTATAGCTAAACTCGCTTAAGACCATGATCTGGAATTATCATAATATAGCATTTGTATTACATGAGATAATATTTGTTATATGTTGCTTTTGAAATGCGTGTTTATTTTAGTTTTATATACAAGTACTGTACGGGCATATAAGTCTTTTAATTGGTTTTTGCAGCGGTAAAGCATCTAACTATTAACGCGACGTTTGTGGTTCAATCCCAATCAATGTTTTAAAAATTGGGCGGTGCGTGAGATATTCCCTGTTATATAGTAGTAATTAGGTTCCCTCTGTAAAAACTGTTAACTTCTCCTTTATAACCATTGTCTGCATATTGCAGAGCGACTAAAATTATATAAGCTCCCTTCATTTATCGCCTTTTTCACATATTACGTGCGGAACATAACGCTGCATTACATAAAATAGCGTTAGGTTCCGACAGTCGTAGAAACAAAGGTATTTTAAATAATAACATTTTCTCGCGTCTGAGTGGAATCCATTATCGGATTAACAAGAGGTATTAGCTGCTCCACGGCATACATTTTGGCTTTGAATTTTGTTTATAATTCTCTTACTATAGGAAAAAATTATAAATGTACGTAGTCATACAATGTGTGTACTTTTAATGCGACAGTTGTAGGTTCGACTCCTACTCAAGGAAATGAATTACATATCTTTATATCCTTGTTCTGATAAAAAATAAAGTGTCATAACACTAGCTTGGCTCTGCCTACCCTGTTATATGCGGGATATAGCGTAATGTTATTGAAACAAAAACTTATAAGTACTAAGTATATTTTGGTTTCAATATACAAAATTTTCGCTTTACATACCAAAACTTTACATATAATAAAAGGATGGAAAAGTCAATTCTGTACAAAAAAATTATATAAAAAAACCGAATAAGTGAGAGTCGGGCTCGCCCAGGGAGGTCTCGAGCTATTTCTGAAATTCAAATTTAGATTAGCCGGTGCCCTTTCATCTGATATTTCACGCTTTAATACCAAATTTTGCCTCCCTTTTAAGGCTATTATTTTTTATAATTTAACCACAAATGTAATGTTTACCAAAACAAGTGCTATCTGTAGATGCTAGGTGCCAAATTTCATAATTCTAGGTCAACAGGAAGTGCTCTATGAATTTTAATTCTCTTTATAGTGTCGAAATAAGCGTTTTCTATTTCTTTTAGTTCTTCTATGTTTTAATTAAATGTAATACGTTTTTTTTTTCAAAGAATCATGGGGCCGTAGATTTGTGAGTATATGGTTTGAATTTCAATCTCCAAGCGTTCTTGAGATAAAGGCTCTTGACAGACGGACGGACAAGAAAGTGATCTTATAAGGGTTCTTTTTTTTGTTGTTGTTCTTTTTTTCTTAAAAGATATGGAACCCCAAAAAAATTAGGTCCGTTAATATGTCGATTTTAGATGCTAAAAAACCTATCAGCAGAATTCTGGTCTGTCTGTCTTTTTGTTTATTCGCCAATCACGTAAAAGGTACCGGACAGAAATAGATGAATTTTAGTATGGTGATAGTCTAGGTCTGGAGATTAAATTTAATTAAAATTATTAGTAATACAATTAATTTTTTTTTAGTTCACCATTTTTTAGTCTACCATAAATATTATTTTAAACGTCAACATTGGTGACATTAAAAAATAATGAAGTGGTTACAATATGAAGTAAATGTATTTGGAAAGTAAATTTTGATCGTGAATTCATAGTTTATAAAAGTTGATATTGTGTTTGGTACTTATGTAGGTTACATTCATTTATAGTATTATAGAAAGATTAACTTTCTCAAGAGTATATTTAAAAAATACATGAAATAATCATGGTAAGAAGGAACCAAATATAAATATATTTGGTTTCTTCTTACCATGATAAATTGAACTAATTTTTATACTCAACACAAGCTAGCACAAGATAGTATGGAGTGTCTTAACACTAGGTTCCCTCTGCCTACCCTGCCATATGCGGTATACATAGTGAATCTGGTTTTATTTTATTTATTTATGAACCAACTGCAATAAAATAAATACTAAATATTATGTGAAGCTTGATAAAATGCCAAAGTGCACTTAAATCGGTTAAGCCGTTTCTGAGATTAGCGTAAAGAAACGCACGGACAAACAGACAAATCGACCGAGTTCAATTACATTGTTAAATGCCCGTAATAACACTTTTTCTAATACATCTTCCATGTACACACATCGATGAGTTACGATTTTATTGTAAATATCGATAAATTGTTTTTTTTTATTTTCAATTGAATATCCATATGGGAATTACGAAAATGTAAGTTAAGGTTTTAATAAATTTCATATTAGAAATCTTAACTGCTTTGCTTATCTCCAATAAAAAATAACGAAACATCAACAAAGATAAACCGACAAATTGAACAATTCTCGCTGCCATCCACACACATTTGTCTGGATGCAGGTGTCATACCGCAACTGATGCGATACGAGTACGCTGCAAAGCGAATTCCTTTTGAAATCGATTTGAAGGTGAAGTAATAGTTTACTACATCGATTTAAAATAAAAGGCTAGGTTTAATACATCCATTCGATACATTGTAAATTTAAATGTTTATTTATTTTGCTTCTTTAAAAGGAAATATAAGAGTAAAATAAAAAATAATATTTAACATTTTCATTTTTTCACTCTTAAATCGCAAAGCGCGGCGTTCAGCTCCGCCACTCAACACGCAATGACTCGAAAATTAGGCGGAAAGTGTCACAAATGGAACGGAGTGTCTTAACACTAAGTCCTAAGTTGCTTAAACTGCTATTTGCGGGATACAGCGTGAAGCTAAAAAAAAAACCGATGTGCTACGCTGTACGCTCTTAAGAGAATTCCTTTACAAAACCGATTTAAAAGTGATCCATTATATGTAATTGTAGTTGGATTGGCATTTCTCACTAACCTTTACTGAGTTATGTGGTTAAATCAATTAATTACAATTCTTGTTTATTTTGTTCCTTATTAATTAAAGCAAGACTTCTTACAAAAAACATACATTCTTCAGTTTTCTTTTCTTATGGAAACACGAATATGATGTTTTTTTGTATTAAAGAAATTGTGTCAAGTTTTGAGCGGTGAGAAGTGAGAACGGAGTGTTGCTCATTTTTCTACTATCGACCGCTTTAATGAAATCTCTATTTCATAAATAGCTACTACAGCGCACAGGAGCACGTGCGTGCGACTGTAAGCAAGACAGTGGTGAGTTCGATTCCCACTGCTGGAAAGGAAATATTCTATATTTTAATTTCTGGCCAGATCAGCAGATTACTGAAAATATTGCAATAATGAGATGTTCTGGCGGAAACTTAATAATTTTCTATAACCTTACGAAGCATATCGCAGTGGAACGTCTTCTGAGTACCTGATTGCTGTGAGTTCGATTCTAATTCGGATAAAGCGTAGTACAGAAAATATAAAATTTTATATGATATAATATTTTACTTTATGAGTAAGTATATTTGTTTGTATTTTAGAATGTGGACAAATTAAGCTTGTCAACCTAGTTGTAGACACCGCGTCTATTATTCATTTTACATAAGATAAGAAGACTGACTGAAGAAAAAGACACAGATAAATAAACAGAATTTTACTTTTTACTTCTTATCGTCCATGTAAAAGTAGTTGCGAGCGACAATTCTTACTTTATAAAAATAAGATATTTTAGACAAAAATTTTACACTTTTACGATTCTTCGTTTCACGGTGTATCCCGCGTGTAGCAGGATAGGTAGAGATTGTCTAGTGTTAAGACACTCCGCTTCCCACTTTCCGCCGAATTCTGGAGGCATTCAGGCTAAGCGGTGGAACTCAAAGTTGCGCTTTGCCTCGATACCAGAGCGAAAAAATGAAAATATTAAATATTTAATTTTCTTGACTGGAAATCAAACTCACAACCTGTCGCGTTTATAGTTATAGGCTTGTTCCCCTGTGCCACGACTGGCCTCAAATATAATCTTAATGCCATAGCATCACAGTTTTATAATGACAAACAAAATGTTGACATAATTTTTTTTTCAAGACACTTAAAGTATACAACTACTGTCATGTATTGTCACAAACGTGTTTGAAGATAAATATTTGCGCTTCAAAAGTAGGTGCAGTGCTATCAGCTGTATGTGGGTTGACATTTACATCATATATTTTTTCATAGTTAAATTTTGAATTTTAGAATAAAATGAATACAAGATGAATAAATATGAATGTGGCTTTACAATTTAAGAAATTTTTACGTATTTTTCGTATTTTAGTAGCTTAACGCTTTTTCCCGCATATCGGGAAAAAGAAAATAATTTAAATATTTTTTTTCCCCCGAGCGGAGATCGAACCCACAGCCTTTGCGCATTGCGTGCTGGGTGGTGCAACTCAAAGCTGCGCTTTACACCGTTACCAAAACAAGATTATGAAAATACTTAATATTTCTTTCTTTCGAATGGGAATCGAACCTACAACGGTCGAGTTTATAGTCGCACGCTTGTGCTTCTACTCCACTACGATTTTCAAACTTAAATATTGAACTTATCTAAATCAACTCAATCATTCTGTTCATCCAATAACAAAAAACCAAAAAAAAGGAAATTTTGATGTTTCAATCCTATTGTACTCTCCATACTGATTTTCGGATCGGAAATCGGTTAGAACCGGTCGAATCGATCGGTAATACAAATTGAATCTGCCTGAGGAACAATTTCGGTAAAATTGGTCGAAGAAATGTGCAAATGTCTATTTAGTTTCTCATAGCGTGAATTTTTCGATTTGCCGAAATAAGGGTATTATCTTGTGATGTTTCTGCAGTAATCGTGTTATGGATAGAATTTCTGGGAATGATCTTCGATTTTGTGGAAAATGTGTTTATTATATATAGAAGCCAGTCGTGGCACAGGAGCACAAAGTGGGACTGTAAAACCGACTGGTTGTGGGTTCGATCCTCACTCGAGATGAAATATTTACTTAAATTTACAATTTCTTTTCTTCACTCTGGTGTCAAGGACCAGCGCGGCGTTGAGTTCAGCCAGTCAACACGCAATGCCTCCAGAATTCTGCAGAAAGTGGGGAACAGATTGTCTTAAGACTAAGTTCCGTCGGCCTGCTGTGTGCATGCGGATACAGCGTGAAACTGATTTTTATTTATTAAATATAGATTTTTTAATGAAAAACACCATGTTGAGATATCGCAGTTTTGCCCACAGGATAGGCAGCGGGAACCTAGTGTTATGTCATTTCGGTGCCCACTTTCTGCTATAATTTTCAAGACATTGCGTCAGTGGCGTAGTGAGGGGGGGGGGGGGGGGGGGGGGGAGGGGGGGGCATCATGCTCCGGGCGCTTCTCACAAAGGGGCGCCAAAAGGTCTGCAAAACTGCAAAAATGTTCGTCTGGGGGACGCTGAAAAGGTATTTTGCACCGGGCGCGAGTTACGCCCGCTACGCCACTGCATTGCGTCTTAACTCAACACTGTTGAATGGCGAAACTCAACGTCGAGACGCACCGCGTTGTCCATCTGACCGAGATAATAAAAATTATTTAATAATCACTCCTTGAACTGAGCATCGAACTCACAACCTTCGCGTTTACAACAAACGTTATTCTCAATTAATTCTTTATCTTATATTAATATCGACCATTTAATCGTTCACCTCACATAGCGTTAAAAATACAAGTTTCGAAATGAAAGTTTAGAAGATACGGTAAAAGTGAAAACATGATAAAATCATACACCAACGTTAAAACAATCATATTAATGAGATGAAAGTTTACATTTCTTCTTTCATTTGTCTTTTGTTCTGGGAACATATTGAATAAGTAGTTATGTTTATACAATGGATGTCTTGTTTGTACTAAATATGGACTGGGATTCTCAATTCGGTGATGTTGCTACAATTTGGCGTTGAGTTCCGCCACTTAATAAACTCAATAGTTTGAAAAAATAGCTAGAAAGTGGGGAACGGTGTCTGAACAGTAGGTACCCTCTGCCTACCTTGCGAAGTGCGGGATACAGTGTGAAGCTGAAGATTTTTTTATTCTACACTTTGCAAGTGGAAAGGAGAGATGGAGGTGGGTTATGTAGTAAAATATTAGATTTTTGCTTTTAAATAAATTATATACTCAGTAATTGGTAGTTATGTAGACGGCTGTGCTTTCGAACACTTTCAAGTAAACCACAGAATACTATAAAGTCAGGAAACGTCAGAGCTTAAAATGTAGTTTTGAACGCAATTACGCCTTCAAAAGTAGCCTACAGAATCTAGTACCAAAATTCTTCGTATCCCACTCTCCGTAAGTGTTGTCTACGAGAGTAAGGAAATAAAAAATTCTTTTTGCGACTGAGAATCGAATTCACAACCACCACAGCCTTTGTTTAGCTTTGCCATGATACCCAAGTATATAATACAAATTAATTTTAAATAATTGAGGCCAGTCGTGGCGCCGCGGCACGAGGTGTGACTGTAAAACCGACTGGTTGTGGGTTCGATTTCCAATCGAGGAGATGAAATATTTATTTCAATTTATATTTCCATTTTCTTCGCTCTGGTGTGGAGGTTAAGCGCGGCGTTGAATTCTGCCACTCTACACGCAATGCCTCCAGAATTCGGCAGAAAATGGTGAACGGAGTGTCTTAACACTAGGTTGCCTCTGCCTACCCTGCTGTGTGCAGGATACAGCGTGAAGCTGATTAATTAATTAATTTTAAATATTTTGAAGTAAACAGCTCAAACTATTTAGAACAATAACACGACTGGTCCACGAGTGGTCCACAACTCTACAGTCCACCTACGCTGAGCTGAGCGTGTGGAATAAGAACGACTAAACCGCTTTCATTGTGCCCGTATCGTATTGAGCAAGCATTACTTCTAGACTGTGTGGCGCGATGTTGTAGTTGTTGTGTTGTTCTTGATACTTGGCTGTATTTTAATGTTTTTTTTATATTTTTTATTTATTAATTTCAATAATTAGGGAATAAAAATACTTTATTAGAAAAGGTATAAAAAAATTGAACGTTGCGAGATTTGAGCAGATTTTTTTAATTTCACGCTGTATTTCGCACTATCCTATCCTGCTAGGATTAAGATATTCCGTAACCTAGTGTTAAGATATTTCTTCCTTCATTAAGATATTTCCACTCTCTACTTTTCATCGAATTCTTACACCATTGCGTGTTAGTGGCGACTACACGCCGTTCCTTGTCAGAGCGAGGAAACGCTTGTGTTCCATGCGCTACGACGGTCTCTGAGTGGATTTGTTTTCTAAAAATGTTATATTTAACTTTTTTTTGTCCATATAAAAAAAATACAGAAACTCGACTAGAATCTTAAGAGTACTCTTAATTTATTTATGTATAAGACTATTCTACAATTTCTACCTCTCCATATATATTATATACCTGATTCAAATAATTTTGTGAATCTTGACGTGACGAGTACTACGAACTAACAATTAGTTGTCTCTTCAAACACTGTGCGCCAAAAGCTTTTTGCAATCTATACTAACTATACTTTTATATCAATATCATAAAGCTAAGTTTGTTTGGTTCATCGTGCTAATGTCAAAGACCAAAGGTATAGATCGAGAAAGGCTCGATTTAACTCACTGTACCTGCAGTTGGAGTTACGAGGGCCTTTTTTTAAAATTTTGTATACAAAAAAATCTATTACTAACCTATAAGTACAACAACATAAAATAGAAACCCAGAAAAACATATAATGTAGTAGAAACCACTAAATATCATACTAAAAGAGAAAATATATAAGTATATATTGAAACACGATAATGTTATTATAATGTATACAATAGTAATGCATACGTATAAGGCGTGTAACGAGATGACCTTCGGTTTGTGTTTATTAAGTAAGCATCGCATAGAGTTGTCAAACTATTGAGGTTAAATAATCTTGATAAGTTAATTACATATTCATATTCGAAGAATGTAGCTGACGTGCAGATTACCTCGATGGGAACTAAGTGTTTAGGGTTCCGTATCTCAAAATAAAACAACCCTTATCGGATTATTTTGTTGTTTGTCTATCAAGTAGCAGCAAGAGGCAAGTTGAAATAAATATCGAATATCCAGGTCTATGGTCACTTGGACAAAAAAAGAAAGTTAACGCAATCAAGAGATACGAACAGTTATGCACACTTTTTGTCGCATTTTATATGAAATTTGCCACGTAATCAAAACCTGTAAGGGTACTCATAAATCTACAATCCTAAAATTGATACGGAACTCTCTGTGGGCAAGTGTGACTCGTGTTTTTTTATTTTTTTAGCTTAACGCTGTATTGCACGTTTTACTTTGTGAACAATGTGTTGAGATACTCCGTTGCCTACTTTCTGCCGATTTTTTTAAGAAATTTTATTTTGAGGGATGGAACTCAACGCTGCACGTTATCTTTTTACCAGAGCCGTTCTGGTAAAAAGATGAAGTGCAGCATATTTACTATGTAATAATATATTAGGCACATTCCTGTTGTTAAACAAATACATATTAATCCTTACACCAAATATATCGTAATTTAATTTGAAATAATTTCTAATCTTAATATTTTTTTATTAATAAATTCTATCTATAGCTAACCAATTTTAATATTTTCACCGAATTTAATGATATCATTTAAATTTCACAAAAACATAGAAATAACTTTAACAGATAACAATAAATATTTATTTCATGGCTACAACATCGTTTCAATGGTAATATCGTTAGTACGCCAGTGAAATGCGGGTTCCTTATAAAATATTACCCATTTCGTATCTTTTAAGTACACCTTTTTAGGGAGTTAGGACTGAGTGAAGTGTTTGAAAGTTTCGTAATATTTAGATATAAGACCCTCAGACCCATATTGTATACTTAGATATTTAATCACCCACTTTAAGACAGTCTTCCGGTCTTTATTCTTATTCTTGATTTGTAATTCCACACTTAAAAAGATATATTAAAAATATTTTATAAATAGCATTACAAATAATAGAAATATAAACAGCTCTGTTAACAAATGATCTTTTTTAGAAAAAATCTTTGAATACAGATTTTAAAATCTTCCTCTATAGACGCTTACAATATCAATAAGTTATAACAAACGCATGTACAAAGTTCGATGAAAACGTATTGTTTAGACTACATATTGGGCTTGGAATGGACTTAGATTTTTTTTAATTGGTTATCAGTAAAAAACAACATAGAATGTACTATTGATATACTACTATTGACACAGCGGTACAGTGTCTGAACATAAATATATCGGTTGTGGGTATGATTCCCATTCGAGAGATTTCGACTTCTGCCGCTTAACAAGCAATATCTTGAAGCTTGAGCGTAGAGTGGGGAAGATACTCTTGATTTATAACTAAATTTCCGTCATCCTCCCAAATACGGGATACAGCGTAAACTAAAAAAATATAAAATAAACAAATCAGCCTCACGCTGTTTCCCGCACACAGCAAGGCAGAGGGAACCTATTGTTAAGATACTCCGTTCCCTACTTTCCGAAATCTGGAGCCATTGCGTGTTGAGTGGCAGAACTCAACACCACGCTTTGCCACCACTCCAGAGCGAGAAAATGGAAATATAAATTTAAGTAAATATTTCATCTCCTCTAGTGGGCATCGAACCCACAACCAGTCGGTTTTACAGTCACACTATGTGCCTTTGTGCCACGACTGGCTTCAAATAAAAAAAATACTTACAATAATATATTTTTACTTAACTATCAAGACTCTGCGTTTACACCACACAACACAATTGCTACACTCATTGAGGCGGCCGCGTGGGTGTCAGCATTCGATGGTGAATTCTAGAAATTTACACCAAATACACTGTTATACTGAATGTAATTGGCGGTATCAACTGTGATGTTTTTAGTTTTAGTTTCAAATTTAACTAGTTGTCAGAATTGGACAAATTTTAATTATAACTAAATTAGCGTCACGCTGTATCCCGCACACTGCAAGGTAGGCAGAGGGAACCTAGTGTTAAGACACTCCGTTCCCCACTTTCTGCCGAATTCTGGAGGAATTGCGTGTTAAGTAGTAGAACTCAACGCCACGCTTTGCCTCGACACCAGAGCGAAGAAATGGAAATATAAATTTAAGTAAATATTTCATCTTCTCGAGTGCGGATCGAACCCACAACACCAGTCGGTTTTACAGTCACACTTTGTGCCGCTGCGCCACGACTGGACTCGTTAATTATAACTAACAATTAAATATTAACATTTCCTTGTGCCGAAATCACAATTAACAATTAATTGCCCAACTCTGCTCACAACTTTGTTTGTGGTGGAATTTGTGATGAAAACTGGAAATTTCCATATTTTTCAACCACGTAAATCTTAAATTCTGCAACATGCGGAACAAGTTCAAAAAAATTAATGGTTAAATATAAAGTAATATTGTAGCGAATACTACGAGTATGGTGGATATATTTAAAATTCTTTCGTGTCTGAGTGGTTGATAAGCGAGTGAACGCCGAAACTAGTTCCTAAGCCCTAAGACGGGATTTCTCGAAATTGCCAAGAGCATGGTAAAAACATGATTTTAGGACATATCCATATTACGTCGTAGAGTCGACCCTACGATGCCGTCGTGGCAAGGTTGTGATTGTAACGCAACAGTTGCGGGTTTGGTCTTCACGGGTCTTCGGTTCGAGAAAATGGATTATTATTTATTAATATTTTCATGTCTTCGCCCTGGCACCTAGGCAAAAGCCCGGCGTTGAGTTCCGGCACTCAACACGCAATGCCTCTAAAAATTCGACGAAAAGTAGGGAACGAAGTGTCTTAATATTAGGTTCCCTATGCCTACCCTGCTGTGTGTGGGAAATAGCGTGAACCAAAAAAAAATATAGGAGACAATTAATTATTTAACATAATTATAAATTAGAAATATATTCAAAATAGGTTAAACCTAACCCAGTCAGTTACACCAAACCATGCAATGGCCTGCCCCATGCTCCTTAAACGTAAAATCCCGTTATAACCTGCTAGCGTCACTTAAAAAGACTCCAGATAGAAAAGATGTCCAACGGGTATTACAAATATAGACTTAGTGCTTCCAATTGCAGTGAAATCTAATATCGATGATTCATAATATGAAACTAGGAGGTTGATTATGTAAGTTTAGTCTTATAATTATTTACAAAACGTATAGAAATTTGAACGTAGTCAGACTCGAACCTGTGCCTCCTGGAAACCGACCAGCTTTTATCTAAGCGTGGAATAACACTTTAATAAATGTAAAAAAAAATGTTTAGCCTTAGATAATGCCTGAACTAGAATCGTAAGGTGAAATTGTTGAATGAATATGGCAGAGGAGTAGTTAAGTAATTTGGGGACTGTTGTTTTGCAGGGCACAAATAAGTGTGACTGTAATTGTGACAGGATGCGGGTTTGATATCTGAGAAATAATATATTAAATATTTTCATTACGTCGATCTACTGCCGATATGCAGATGCTAGATGAGGGATACAGCGTGTAGCTAAAAAACAAAGTTATTTCATATTTTTTTGTCTTCGTTAAACTCTGTATCCCGCGATTATGAGGGCAGATAAATGGAAATTAGTATAAGACACTCTGTTTTCGTTTCAATTTCGTTTATTTGCTGCTATTAATTATAATTTCTTCAGCTAATCTATAATATACCTATCTTTATAAATGTCTTCTATTAAGGAATTATTGATAAATAAGCAACAGACAAAAAAAATGGCGTGTAGGAAACTAATACTGAAATATGAAAAAAAAAAATATTCTCTATTTATTACATTTTACATGTAAATGTTATAATATTTCTTTCTCTATGTATAGAATCTGCTGTGGTCAAGATATATCTATTTTGACAGTGAAAGCTACAATATTAAATAAAATAAACAACATTTAAAATTGTAATAAATTTTCTATATAAAACGTTAAAACGTACTCCATGTAGGCGTAAAGACGAATGGCCTATAAACATGTCGAGAATCGAGAAGTAGTTTGATATCGCATTGTGAACCAGCAATTAAGTTTTTATCGAATATCACGGAAATCTAGACGTTATATGGTTGAGTGGGTGTTACTGTTAACTTGTTTTTATTGTTGCCGTCGTAGAGCAAGAGTACAGAGTCTGTATACGTTATGGTTTTGGGTTCAATTCCCAATCAGAGAAAGGATTGTTTTAAATTATTTTTGATAAACTATTATTTCTGAATATCTATATATATAAAAGGACTTGTGCTGACTGACTGAGGTAAGACGCACGCAGAGCCGTAACCGCTGATGGTAGAAACGTGAAACTTTTGCAGATGTTTATTTTCATATTCTGGACATCCACTAAGAAGGGAATTTCAAAAATTTTAACCTTCTAAGGATGAAATAGGGATTGAGTTGAAGTTTGTGTGGAAAAAAAATTTTATCTGCACCGATTTTTATAAAATTTGAAATTCAGACTCTTAAAAATATTTCATTGAACACGTGTTTCATGGTTTTTAAGAATTCACCCCCTACGGGTTCAAATAAGGGGTTGAAAGTTCATATGGAAAAATCTTTAAATCGCCACCGATTTTTATAAAAATTTAAATTCAGACTGTTCAAAATATTTTATTGAACACGTGTTTCGTGGTTTTTTTAGAATTCTAGGAGTGAATAAGCGGGCGAAGCCGCGCGCGCCCTCTAGTAAAATATAAATTATTTCTGAGTTCTGCCACTAAACACGTATTCTATCAAAATTCTGGTGGAAGAGGGAGACGGAGTGTCTTAAGACAATGTTTCATTTGCCTTCTTTGCTGTATAAAACAATATTAAATCATACATTTTATATATGCAAAAAATAAGAATATCCTGCTTATCTCATTACTTTGTTTAAACCTTAGAGCTAATATTGTTTCACATAGAGCCGATATACGCCTATATTATTTTGCAACCGTATCTTTAATATAATAAAGTATACTGTTTCCATCTTTATTTTGATAAGAGCAGAGGTTACATTAGCATACACTAGTAATTTCTTATCTAAAGTATACGAGGTGTTCAATTTTATAAGATACATCAACGTCCTCGGTCATTCACTTGTTTATGTAAATAATTATGTAGAGTAAGGAAATTTGTATATCACATATTAAAGTATATATAACTGACAGTGACGGTAGCGGCCTCGTACAGTGGGACAGCATCTGGCTATAAATGTGATGGTTGCTGGCTCAATCTCCACAATTCAGACAAAATGCGGCGTTAAGTGGCGCAGAACCTGCGATATCTTGAATGTGGATTTTAAATGGAGCACGGATGTCATAACGCTAGGTGTATACACCTATCCTACTCAAAAACCTATCCCAAAACGTGAAACTGCAGTCAATCTCACTTGAAGTCTGTTTACTACTAACCCAACTCATTTTTCTTATGAAGTCTACTCAGGTACATTCTTACATAAAAAGTTATAGAAGCAATCATTTTGTTAACCCAAATAACTCGAAATATTATTTACAATTTTATATTTATAATAACATCAAACATTGCTAAACTAAGCAACCTCATATTTTAAAATCGGTTAAAAATAGATATTTATAATACAATATCTACAGCAGCTAAAACTTACCCTGCCCATACCCAGATTCCGTATTATCGGAACAAAAGCCCCCATACAATACTCACAGAGTGGTCCCCAAGGGGTGGTCTATTCATATGAGAGGGATGCATTATTGTTACAGTGCACTGAATAAAAAAAGTAAAGTGCATCGCACGTGGCCTAAAAATAATTATTTTGCACGCTTCTATACTACTTAGGTTATATTGTTAGATAATTGATACTTCCTGTTTTACGAAGTTGGTTATTTAGGTCGGAAATTATATTTACTATGGAAACTTGTTTTATGTAGTTTTAATGTACTTATCTATATCTAGTCTGAAAGATTATATTATTCGCTATTTCCCATACACAACAGGGAAGGCAGAGGGAACCTAGTGCTAAGACACTACGTCCCCCACTTTCCGCCGAATTCTGGAAACAGTGCATGTTGAGAGGCGCTCAACGCGGAATTCAACGCCGCGCTTGGCCCCGACACTTTAGCTAATAAATGTAAATATACATTTAAATAAATATTTCATCTCTTCGAGTGGGGATCGAACCCACAACTAGTCGATTTTACAGTCGCACTGTGTGCCTCTGCGCCAAGACTGGCCTCAAAATATATGACATAATCTATAATCTTTTGTTTGGGAGCTTTTATCAAAGTAATAAAATCCAAAACAAAGATTTTTAAAATTATTATCAGAAGCGACTTAACCAATTTAAATGCAGCAAAATGGAAAACAGTGTGTTTTATCACTAGGTCCTGTCTGCCTACCCTATATGATATGCTATGCTATATACAGGATACAGCTTAAAGTTATAAAAATATAGAATGTATCTAAGTATATAATTTATTATAAGAAAGAGGAAAATAAATAACAACCACAAAATACATGCTGCCTACGTCTCTGAAAAACAATATAATTTTCGCCAACAAAAGCTAATATAAGAGATAATATATACGGCTTAAACGTGACATGAATTACGGGTTGTTCAACAAGAAAAAAAAACAGATTTAAAAATACTAGTATTTTGTAGAATTCTAATACTTTACGGGTGTTTTTATTTTATTTTGATATGAATCCACACTCTATATAGCATGTAAGCTGTAGTAGGCTGTAACTAATCTACAGGTACATTTACTCCGTCAATGTTTAGATGGAAAATGTTAATATTGAATATTTCATTCCCCCAGTGGGAATCGAACCGACAACCATCGCGTTTACAGTTGCACGTTTGTGCCCCTGCATTACCACGGCCTCATGAGATTAATCATATTAATTATTAAATACTATTTTATTACTGTTCCTGTACCTTTCGAAATTCATAAAAACCTCCCCAAAAATGATTTCTTGATGATACAAAAATAAGACGTGCAAAATTTCAGCGTTTTACGGCGTGTAATTCGGGCTGTGTGTTGTCTGTCCCTCTAACAGATATTCAGCAGCGGAAGACTTTTATATACATGTATATTGTTTAGATATCATACAAATTAAATGAAATTAAATTAAATTAGCTTCACGCTGTATCCCGCACACAACAGGGTAGGCAGAGGGAACCTAGTGTTAAGACAGTCCATTCCCCATTTATGCCGAATTCTGGAGGCATTGCATGTTGAGTGGCAGAACTCAACGCCGCGCTTAACCTCGACACCAGAGCGAAGAAATGGAAATATAAATTTAAGTAAATATTTCATCTTCTCGAGTGGGGATCGAACCCACAACCAGTCGGCTTTACAGTCACACCTCGTGCCGCTGCGCCACGACTGGCCTCAAATAAAAACTTGTCAAAAAACTTATTATCATACAAATACTTGTTTCATTCGGGAACTGTATCCAAGACCTCCAATAAATAAATGCAAATAAGCTAGTTCTCGCTTTTTCTTCTTATCTTTAGATATCTTAGATAACTCAGGTAGTTAAATACGTCAGGTAGACTAATGATTATTTTCTCAGAAATTAGAACCTATTGTAATGTAGATGCAAAGATGTAGATTTGAATACCTTTGTGAAGTTACTTGGAGGATTAGGGTCACAGGTTCAGTAACTGTATAAAAGATTGTCTACATATTCATTTGTTCTGGTTCTACCATTTTATATTAGGTAAATATGTAAGTATTGAATAGTATTAATCTTTAAGATATAAAAGATGAAATAAGATATAATATCCCATTTTTAGCAAAATAAAGCCCTCAATTTTTTTTTAACATTTTATAAAGTGTTCATCTTAGAAAAAAATATTTAAAAAAAAATATGACAAAAAATAAAAAAAGCAGGATTTGAATCCGCGCCTCTCGAAACTGAACACAAACCGCACTAACAAAACAAATAAGAAGTAGTTGTAACAAACGTAACCGTAAGCTTGATAATAACAAGGAATAAGTAAAACGTTTCCAAGAGGAGCAGGTTCAAGTCCCGCTACGTTCAAACTTTATACGTTTTCAAAAAAAAAATATCAGCTTAAATTATTTTTGTGTAGTTTTTTTTAAACTAAATTGCTTTGATAAATAATTCACTTTTAATATATAAAGGAATGTGTATATCATTTTGTAAGGTTCATCGCGGCAAGTGGTTGCCAGTGGAGCGAATCGCTAATACTAGGACAGATGATGGCAGATTTACTTTAATGGAATTTATAATCATAATATTCACAAGCTCATCTTGTCAGGGTCTGTGACATCGTTTGACGTAACCTAACGCCGCACTTTACTTAACCTGGACGAAGAACATTACAGCTAAGTAACATTCGTAACAGCAGTGACTATAAACACGACAGGTTGTGGTTTCGATTCCCACTTCTGGTCACACGCTCTGGTTTCAAAGCAAAGCACTGCGTTGAACTCCGCCACTAAACACACAATATCTCCAGAATTCAGTAGAAAATGGGGAGTGCGGAGTGTCATAACACTAGGCTCCCTCTGCTTACTTTACTACATACAAGCGGGAACAGCGTGAAGCTGAAAAAAAATGTATGTACCTTTATTTACTGATACGATTATGCCTAAGTTCCTTTTTAATTATATATTTATATAGTTATTTAGGTAATTTAATGTACAAGTCAACGATTTTAAATTGGTAAATCACCAATATGCCTTTATTCCTGCGATATTTTTCTTCGATATTTTTGATGAAAAAGGTTGCTAGGAAAAGACCACCTTTGGTGGCAAAGCCGTTTTTACATCAAATTTGTGATTCTTTTTATGGTGTTGATCTCATAAAGTATTAAATCTACCAATATAATAAAAGTAAAAGTTTATGAAGATGAATGTTTGTTCCACTTTGAAGCAAAAACTACTAAAGGAACGGATTTGGAAACTTTATAGTAATATACCATACATTAGAATAACACATAGTTTACAATTTATGTAAAAATTTTGCATAATTTGGCTGTATAACTGTAATTACTTTAAGCGGGCGGAGCCGCGTAAGGGTAGCCAGTTAATAAATGAATAAAAACATTTTTTATACTTAATTATAAAAGTCTAGATTAAAAATGTCAGTTACATAAACTTATATATATTAAAGAAAAGAAATTTGCTTGTTCTTTTCAAATCGTTTTTTTTTCTTCAAGGCCTAAAGAAATTGTGATCTCGTAGTTTTAAGATAAATGAGTCTAACCTTGACTTTACATTGTCTGCGAATTTCTTATAGACATTTATCGAATATACGAGTATTCTTTAGGTATACCTACTTATTTGAAAGAAATTATTATTATTATTTTGTATGGCTTGTTCACCTATATATAAAATAGTGACGAATTATTCCATTCTCTATAACGCTGTTTTAGTGCAGTGGGAGACCGTTTGACGCGACAGTTGTAGGTTCGATTTCACTTAAGGAAATGATATTCGCTTTGGTAACTAGGTTCAGTCAAGTGCTGAAGTGTTGAGTTACGCAACTGAAAACGCATCAAAAATTGGCAGAAAGCGGAAAACGACGTGTCGCAACACTGGGTTCCCTCTGCAGCTAAAAAAATAAAAAAGGAACCAAAAATTAATACTATTTTTTTCTTTGTTGCAGGTACATACATATACAAGAACACTCACGCTGAACATTTACATAGCTATAACATAGATAGTTTATTTACTTATATTTACCAATATGCTTTTACAGTGATTAATAAATTTATTTAAATTAAAAATTAAATCAGTTTCACGCTGTATCCCGCACACAGCAGGGTAGGCAGAGGGAACCTAGTATTAAGACACTCCGTTCCCCACTTTCTGCCGAATTCTGGAGGCATTGCGTGTTGAGTGGCAAAGCTCAACGCCGCGTTTAGCCTCGACACCATAGCGAAGAAATGGAAATATAAATTTAAAGTAAATATTTCATATCCTCGAGTGGAAATCGAACCCATAACCAGTCGGTTTTACAGTCACACAATACATGGGCTACAATTTTTGTAAGCATTTTCTATAATTTGGCTATAATATATCAATAAGTTTAAGCGGGCGAAGCCGCACGTTTGTCGCCAGTAGCTTATATAGATTTAATGTAGGATTCTTCACTTGATTAGATATAACGGAAATTTTCTACATCTTACCCTTGCGGTATGTAGTTAGTTGCTTGTGGATGGTTCACATGGAACTGCTCTAACGGTCGCGGGTTGTGTTTCAGAACCGCACTTCCTGTTCACATTTATATATTCAATGTATGTAATATGTATTAATTTTGTATGAAATTGTTAGTAGTCTTGATCTTGATATAAAATATTTCAAAATTGCCTTTATTGATATTTTAAATGATGTGTGTAAATTGTATGATTATAAAATTTTAAATTAATAAATAAATACATCTTATTATTATTGTCAATGCCACAGAGAATAAATAACGTAGATATAACAATATAAACAATTAGATTCTCACATACAAAATCCAAAATATCAGTAAATATCAGTAAAATTCGTCTCGTCAGTTTTGTAACTAATTTAACTTATTTTAAGACTTTGAGAGTGCAGTAAAACATTTATTAGGCCAGTAATAGATTACAAGGCTTTCTTTTCTGTTGAACTCTTAATGTCTTATTTTGGACGTTAACTATCAGTTAACGCTCTTTACATGTGAACTACAAAAACGAGGCAAGGATCGTTAAAAAAAAATTACGATCGAACGTTAGTGTCTAAGTAAATTAGACTTGAACATTGTCGGTGGAGACGTGTGGTTGTCTAACTTTAAATGTACCTACAAAGTTTATTACTCTGATTGGGAATCGAATCTATGTTTTTTTTTATCAGCTTCACGCTGTATCTCGCACACAGCAGGGTAGGCAGAGGGAACCTAGTGTTAAGGCACTCCGTTCCCCACTTTCTGCCGAATTCTGGAGGTATTGCGTGTTGAGTGGCAGAACTTAACGCCGCCACAACAAACCTCGACACCAGAGCAAAGAAATGGAAATATAAATTTAAGTAAATATTTCATCTCCTCGAGTGAGGATCGACCCCACAACCAGTCCGTTTTACAGTCACACCTCATGCCGCTGCGCCACGGCTGGCCTATACCTACTCTACATTCCTACCCTACTCTACATTCTTCACCATAAAATTAGTCATTTTGTTTTTCGTTTAAGATAGGCTTAAATTAATTATTTTTTTCTACCTTTAAATGAAACGTACTAAGTGGTAAGTTCTTATTTAAAATTTCAAATTAATATAATTGGTAATAAGTAATTACGTTGAAGATATTTAAAGGGAATATATTTAAATGCTTATACGTAAATGCTAATAAGCTTTCCCGATCTGGTAAGAAACCGCGGCGTTAAGTTACACCATTCAACACGGGATGTGTCGAAAATTGAGGAACGGAGTGTTACCACCAGTGTTAACAATATAGTTCCCTCTGCCTACTCTGCCATGAAGAGAAAAACATGAATCTACTTAAACTTCTATAACATCACATTGAATACAGCGTATTTTGACACAAGATTATCTTACAGCGTATACATACAGTAGTACAATACAGCGTAAAGCCTAAGAAGAACGGAGAAAAAATAGGCTTTCACGTTATAGTCCACGTCTCATACATTTATTTTCATTTAATGCATCATACATCACTTTTTCTACGGTAGCGATAGGAGGATTAAACCCAGTATGATTACAAGAATTTCTTTATAAGAAAAACTTAGTATCTAAGAAAGATGACATTTATTTGAAATTACAACATGATTGCTTATTTTAAAAGCTTTAAGACAATAGTTTTTTGTCTATTAGTTTTACCATAATTTTTATTTTTCAAGAAATATTTTCACATTTTCGTGTCTTCGAAGCAAAGTTCCGCCACTCTTATTACTGCAAAATCCAGTGGAAAATGAGTAACGGCGTGTCTTAACATGGGGCCGCATTGCTCGCGGTGGGTATTGGGGTTTAGGCACTGCTAAATTGACATTTAAGCTTAACAGGTACTGGTATTCGCGACCACCAGCTAAACCAAACAATGTATAAACTAGTGGACCAAAATATAAATTATTTGCTCAGAATTTTGTCATTCAATAACCACGTCCTACACTTCCAGAGTCACGAATCGCACGAGTCTCGTTAGCTTTGTTACTAAAATATAATAAATCGAGATCGAGAGACGAGAGGACAAATGTTTTAGAAATATAATAGTATTTTGATATATTTTAAATTGTTTAACCAGACAACATGAGGCTGTGGTGGCGCAGTGGCACAAGTGTGTGACTGTAACGCGACGTTTGTGGGTTTGATTACCACTCGATGCAATGAATTATTATTATTTATTAATATTTTAATTTTTTCGTTCTGGCACAAAGGCAAAAGCGTATTGGGTTCCGCTACTCAACACACAATGCCTCGAAAAAATAGGTGGAAAATGGAGAATGGAGTATATTTATATGATACTTCCTATCTGTTCTTAAGGACTCTCGTTGATGTCACATCAACAATTGGGAACGACGTGATCTTCAGTCCTCTTTTGTAAACCTATTAATATCAGAAAAGTAAGCCTTTAGAAAAGAAAAAGTACAGTTTTGCGGTTTTACACCAAAATTTTCAAAACCGATTTTTTTATATATGAGTACCTAACATAAAAATGACGTATTCAAAATACTACTGCGTTGAGTCACGCCGCTTAATTCATAATGCTTGAAAATTCAACCGAAAGTGCGGAACGGAGTGTTTTAACTTTAGTGGGTTCTCTCTGCCTCTCTCTTCTGTTTGCGGCAAACAGCGTAAA
>DWQW01003943.1:0-21091 GCA_018249695.1 Heliconius erato demophoon | reverse complement strand
GGCGTTGAGTTCTGCCACTCAACACGCAATGCCTCCAGAATTCGGCAGAAAGTGGGGAACGGAGTGTCTTAACACTAGGTTCCCTCTGCCTACCCTGCTGTGTGCGGGATATAGCGTGAAGCTAATCATAATCAATCATCTTAATTAACTCTATACGAAGACGATGGTCTTTCGTCAACAGCTTGTCCTTTGACATAGGCCTCTTCTAAACTCTTCCATTTTTTTCTATCTTTCGCCATCCTCATCCATTCTGTACCAGCTACTTTCTTAATATCATCTGCCCAACGTTTCATGTGTCGCCCTTTATTTCTTTTCCCAATTCTGGTATACCATTCAGTTGTTATTTTGGTCCACTTACAACATATGCCACGCCCTTCACCATTTTAAAGTCTCGTATGTTGTTTTTGGGTCCTTGAACCTTGGTCCTTTTGTTATACTTTTAATTTCTCTCAGTCTTACTTTACCTTTTCTCTTAACGCCAATCACACTTCTCTCTATTCCGTTTTGACATACGTTTTTTTTATTCATTAGTTTTTCTGACATTACCCATGTTTGACAACCATATGTAAGACATGGTAGAATGCACATGTTATATACTTTCCTTTTCTCTTTTATCGCTATATACTTATTTTTCATAACTTCATCAGTGACCAATATCTCTTTCCACGAGTTAGCTATCCTTCTGGGGATTTTTTTTGTATAATACCTTTCGTGGCTATAAGCTGTCCCGTATATATGTAAAATCAGCTTTAACAGTGAAGCTGCTTTAATTTTTTAAATTTATTATAGATTAAATATTATTATAGAATACCACACACAGATTTTATGCTTACAATTGTAAGTAATAAATACGTCTCTTTTCTTTAAATAAATAAAGTTAAAACATATTTCCATTTTCTATATTGTTAGAAGTATTAACAATTCTCACAGCGGATTCGCGGTTCGTTTACGCTGTCTTCATATTTGGGCTTCATGAAAGGTTTATGAATAATTCAAAGAATATGTTTTTTTTTATGTTTAACCCTCAATATTATTATAAGAATACTATTATAAATATACGTTTAGTAAAATCGTTATAATTTTTAAAGTAACATTAAATTGCAAAAGTCTCTACATGTATGTATGTAAAGTAGTGACACGTTACTTAAATAGAAAACGTATAATAATTTGAACGTAGCGGGACTCGAGCTCGCGCCTAACCGATCAGGTCGGTTTCCAGGAGGCGCAGGTTCGAGTTCTGTTACGTTCAAATTTTTATACGTTTTCTAAATAAGTATTTTTCTTTCCTAAGTGTGGATTAACACTTTAAAAATGTTTAAGATAGTGACACGTTACTTTTTTGCCAACTTACCTTACAATTTACCTAATCAGCTCTACCCATATTACAGTATAATCATAATTGTAATATGGGTAGAGAGTTGAGAAAGTACAGGTAATTGTTATAAATGACAGACTCCCACTGAAATAAATATAAAGTGACATAATTTTTTTTTGGTAAGATTACTTGTACTACTTTGTGACCAGTCGTGGCGCATGACAAGCGTTTGACTGTAACCGCGACTGTTGTAGGTTCAAATTCTATTCCTGGAAATATTAAAATATATTCATTTTGTCGCTTTGGTGTCGAGGCAAAACGTGGCGTTGCATTCTGCCACTCAACACACTATATCTCCAGACGGTGGTTCGCTCTGTCTACCCTGCTATATGCAGGATACAACGTGAAACTGATATTTTATTGATACAAAACAAAAACACACATATACGATAATGAGATTAATTGCACACAATGAATCTCATTACTCATATAAAAGTAACATAAAAAGTTTTACCCAACAAGAGAAGAAAGCTTTTTAGCTATTTGTCATTCCATGGACTCAGAGGTGTGCCTGGTCCCTCTCTATCAAAAGAAATTTCATTAGATCTCACTTAAGCTCAGTGATTCTGTCACGGCAACTGTCGAACTAAAAAAATACTGTCATATTAGTTATTATTATATTACTAATAACAGAACCGGAAATCAATAAATGTCACTAATTGTATCAAGGCACTGTCACATATATTTATTTTTAGAGAACATACTATGTAAAATAAAACTCAGCGAGATGTTTTTAAAAATGCAGGTATTATTACAGTTGCTTCACAATTTGTATATTATAATATTCTGTTTGTCCGGCAAAATGTACAGTGTCATAGTAAAAATAGTGATATGCATACAATGGGAACGAGAAATAAAGATAAATTTGTTACGCCAAGCCTCCAAAAAGTTAATAAATCTCTTATAGGTTTGAGTATATAAAAAACTTCCGCAGTGTATTCTTAGTTTGCCACTACCATAATTTAAAGAATTAAAAAAAAAATACTAACAAGTAAAGCTTATTACACTGTTCAAGGATATTTAGAGGTTAAACATGTATGGAATTAATGTCTATTGAATGTGATGCAGGATAGCTGCCAGTTAATGTAATTAAATTATATATTATACCATTGACTTTGAAAAGAGCAACTGTTGAGTTTCGGCTCTTCTCACCAGAACCGCCTTCCGAACCGGTGATAGCTTTTTTGTTTATATGTTTATTCGATTCAAAAGTGCTTATAATAGTCTATTTATAATAGTCTATTTGAATAAAGAATATTTTAAATTTGAATATGAAAAAAAAATTTTTTTACAATTATAAGAAATAGATCCAGGTACTTATCGCATTTTGTTTTTTTTTTTAAACTTATCTTTGTGCTATACAACAGTGTGTAACTTGCCTAACAAACGTCAGTCTCACACAAGTAACCTAGTTGGGATCGTCTACCATATATCGTACAGAATTTAAGCCGAAATTGTTCGAGTCGAGGGAATGGTAATAAGTTTAAACAATATTACGTTTCATACAAATGCTACAACCGGACTGTTTGATATGATTTTAATAATATTTAAGCATATGGCAACTATTAGGATATTCAATAATATTTTATTATATAATATTATTTACTTAAATTTATATTTCCATTTCTTCGCTCTGGTGTCGAGGTTAAGCGCGGCGTTGAGTTCTGCCACTCAACATGCAAAGCCTCCAGAATTCGGCAGATAGTGGGGAACGGAGTGTGTTTGTGTGCGCGGGATACAGCGTGAAGCTGTTTTTTTTATTTTATTATATATTTTTAACTAGCAGCAAACTCCTAACCAGATCTTTTGAGATCTTTTTTTATAGATTTGCTGTATTGTTACACCTTGAATAAAATATTGAATGAAAATGATAAAGTTTTAAGTAACATTTACCTTTTTAATTTTGCAAAAAGTCTAAATATTAAATTAGTAATTTATATGAAAAGGAACATGAGATTGTTTTAATATATACATATATTTATAACTCTTCCGTTACCCACTGAGTCAGTGACAGACAATACACAACCACAACTATTGGGCGAAGAACTTGTTGGTGAAACTTAATTGAAAGTTGGGCTGCATGTTCCTTGAGAAGTAAACTGAAAATAGTTATTTGACGTTTTGCAACGGGTACTACGAAAAATAGAAATTAAAATAATTTGAAAAGTTTTAATCATTAATTTTTGCATTTCCTCGTTCTGGTAACAAGGCAAAGCGCGGCGCAGAGTTCCACCACTTAACATGCAATGCTTTGAGAATTCAATGGAAAGTGTGGAATGGAATCGGTGTTAAGCACCGAAGTTCCTTGCTATATGAGAGATACAACGAGAAACTAAATAAACATCTTTATAACTAATTTTATCTTTCAAGAACACAACCTAAATAAAGACGTGTTTGAGATAAAAATATATGTGGTTTAGAAGGAGGGACGACGCAAGCATGTAAGGTAAGCGGATCAGTAGTCGACATATGGCAAACAACACCTGCGGAAAAGCTTTCCAAGAATTTTTCACCTAAATTCTGAAATTCTATGCGAGTTATTACAGTAAAAACTTTACTTTACCATAATTCATTTAAAAGGAGTAAATAGCATACATTCTGAATTCAAATGATATGAAATATTGGTACTAATATTACCATTTCCTTTTAATATATTTCTCATAAAATCCAATACCTGCATGATGTATTTTTAAATTTTTCCAAGCGAGTTTGAATCAAATCGGATAAGCCGGGTTTCTCTATAGAGGCTGCTACTTCAATAAATAAAACCGCCAGCCAACCGCGAAACATATTTGTGACCGGAAAAATATAATATTTCTATCAAAAACATCAATGACTACACAAAAATTAAATATCTACTTGCTAGGTAAATTAATAAAAAGTTATAAGAATTACCAGATCATTTGTCGGCCTATGAATGTGATGATTGAGATTTCGTGTTAAGTAACCGCTTACCACTTCACAAAGGAAAAATATATTTCATTCCCCCGTATGGGAATCGAACCCATGTACCAGTCCGCCACTTCTGCGTCATTTAGATTTTATTTTCCCAATTGTTACGGAACCCTAAAAAATATTAAAAGACCGAAGCTTCAAATTTTCTTATTTAATCCCTAACCTTTTCTATATTTAAGTGCAGCGGGTCACCAAACATCTCACTTAGCGTAGTTAAGTGTTTTCGAAGTCGCCATTAGTATGAAATATGAATTAATGGCTGCGGACGTTAAGGCGTCGTTTGGACAGGGATATTAAAATTGGAATAGTGTAACAAGTTTTGGTACTATATTTTTGATCATAACTGCATTTTGTTTTTTTAAAAGAAAAATATTAAAAAGAAATACTTTAAAAATACGTGTGTATGTAATACACATTGTATATATGTAACACGTAGTATTGAGGCGACCGTGGGCGCAGGATATAAGGGTATGACTGTAAACGCGATGGTTGTGGGTTCGATTCCCATTCGGTAGAATGAATTACTATTTATTAACTATTATTTTCATTTCTTCGCTCTGGTACCAAGGCAAAACGCGGCGTTGATTTCAGTCGACACGACATGCCCCAAAAAATGTGAAAAAGAAGGGAACGTAGTGTCATAACACTAGGTTCCATTTGCCCCTGCCCACAGTATGTACATACATGTTAAGACCAGCTTCATGCTGTATCCTGCACACAGCGGGGTAGGTGGAGAGAACCTAGTGTAAGACATTCCGTTCCCCACTTTCCACCGAATTCTGGGGGCATTACGTGTTAACGCGTGTATCATCGTCGCGCTTTGCGTCGTGTGTTACGATGATCTCGAATTTACTATTATTTATTCTAGTTTTAACACTGTATTAATGGAATATTGCAAACTTTTTATTATTTTTTTGTTTTAATACTTAAATTATGATAAATTGACACAATAATCTATCTATATATATAAAAGGACTTGTGCTGACTGACTGAGGTAAGACGCACGCACAGCCGTAACCGCTGATGGTAGAAACGTGAAATTTGGGCAGATGTTTATTTTCATATTCTGGATATCCACTAAGAAGGGAATTTGAAAAACCTTAACCCTAAAGGGATGAAATAGGGGTTGAAAGTTTGTATGGAAAAAAATGTTAATCTGTACCGATTTTTATAAAATTTGAAATTCAGACTCTTAAAAATATTTCATTGAACACGTGTTTCATGGTTTTTAAGAATTCACCCTCTAAGGGTTCAAATAAGGGGTTGAAAGTTTATATGGAAAAATCTTTAAATTGCCACCGATTTTTATAAAAAAATTAATTCATACTGTTAAAAATATTTTTGTAGAATTCACTCCTAATAAGCGGGCGAAGCCGCGCGCGCCCTCTAGTATATAATATGGATTCTAAATCAGTAGAAACAATAAACGAGGCTCATTTTGCTGCACCTGCTTAAAATAAAGTCTATTGGAAACATATTCTAAAAGGCTTTATAGCTTTTATATAATTCCATATATCTATCTATTTCTACTAGCACAATGTATCGTTCGGGGATGTTAAGTGTTTTTGAGAGTCGCCATTAGTATGAAATATGAATTAATGACTGCGAAACGACGCAAAAGCATCGCTGATAAAGAGATTAGAGGCGTCTGTGCGCCTATTCTCCTTATTTGATTAAAACATACAAAAATGGTTATATATATATTTTTTTGTTAATAAAAAAATTATAATATCAGATGTTTTTGAAAGTAATGACTTTCCTTCGTAAAATATTGTTTAATATTAAAATAAATGTTCTAAATAATTATTGTATAAACAAATACTAATACATTCCACAACTTAAGACTCTAAAATAACAAGCTTTTTTATATTTTATGCATTATTAAATAAAAAAAAATGAAAATGACATTATATATATATGTATTCAGCAAGTTCAATATTTTTTTGTACTACTTAAACCAAAGGTAAAATAGGCGATAATTAAATACGACTCCATGTATTTCCATTGACATCGTCCATATTCAAGTAAGCGGAGAGGGGAAGGATATGATTGATTATATGGTATTTTGTTACGGGAGCTTCCATAACGTCGTTCAGTCTCTTCAAGAGAATACCAGTCAAAATAACCTTACAAAATTATAGGTATTATAAAATGGAAGCACATACTTTTAGGACCAAAATTTATAACACAAATAAACAACCTAATATGAAGCAACATAATGTTTTTAAAAGAAGTAATGAAAAAGAAGAACAAGGTGATATAATATTTTTTAACATATTTAAAAGTTATTCCACACTTTGGAAAGAAAAATACTTATTTAGAAAACGTGTATAAATTTTGAACGTAGCGATTCTCGAACCCGCTCCTCCTGGAAATCGACCAGGCAGGTTCCCTCTGCCTATCCTATTGCTGCGTGCGGGATACAGCGTAAAGCTAAAAAAAATTCATAATATGCTTACACTATCCATAAATGTCCTATATTTTTGCATGAAGCAAAAGTTTTGTTTCTTAATATAGGTTCTCTGTTTAGCTTACGATGCAAAGGATATCTATGGGCCACAGATCACGGACAAGGATGGTGAACTATTGGACAAACATGACAGTTTCTACATCACTACAAAGAGTTTGCTCGTACTCTTCCAGATTATGGGAGTTATGCCAATCATGAGAGTACCGAAACGTTAGTTTTTATTAAAAAATAAATCAGCTTCACGCTGTATCCCGCACACAGCAGGGTAGACATAGGGAACCTAGTGTAAAGACACTCCGTTCCCCACTTTTTGCCGAATTCTGGGAGCGTTGCGTGTTGCGTGACAGAACTCAACGCCGCGCTTTTTGCCTGGACACCAGAGCGAAGAAATGGAAATATAAATTTTAGAAAATATTTCATCTCCTCGAGTGAGGATCGAACCCACAACCAGTCGCTTTTACAGTCACACTTTGTGCCACTGCGCCACAACTGGCCTCATTTTTTTATTATCTTAATAGATAGCTGTCAAGTGAAAGTTAATAAATGTACAAAGAAAATCTCCTATAACTTACTATAAGAAAATATTTACATGAGTTTTTATGGAAAAACTTTTTTACATTCTTTTGACTGTCGTATCTGATGAAAATCGCTTATGGAGCAAGTGTGTACTTAAAATGTTATTCCACTTTTCACCTTTGCTTAACATTATTTCACATAAATTTAGTAAATTAGGTTTCTCTACGTAGTTCCTTTGTGAATTTAATATGGCCACTAATATGCTTGAATGCACTTTAATTAAAACTTACAAGTTTCATAGTACATACCAAGCTTAAGTTGAAATATCAATTTAGTATATGGAATACGAATGTTATATTGAATATTGGTTTAAGAGAATTATTATTATATAAAATCAAATCATGAGGCCAGTCGTGGCGCAGCGGCACGAGGTGTGACTGTAAAACCGACTGATTGTGGGTTCGATCCCCACTTGAGGAGATTAAATATTTGCTTAAATTTATATTTCCATTTCTTTTAAGCGCGGCGTTGAATTCTGCCATTCAACACGCAATGCCTCCAGAATTGGGCAGAAAGTGGGGAACGGAGTGTCTTAACACTAGGTTCCCTCTGCCTACGCTGCTGTGTGCGGGATACAGCGTGAAGAATTATTTAGCTTTAAATTTTTATATTATTTCATGACAATTCAAAATGTGAAAAATGATCTGAATTAATATTTTGTGTCAACTTCATGTTTTTTTTATAGGTGCTCAAACATCTAAAAGGACAACTTACAACTGGATATCAAAAGCAACTTTATGGGCCTACTTCATTTGGAGCCTGGAAAGTATTATTGTAATAAGAGGTAAGTACCCGCCCACAGCAGGGTAGGCAGAGGGAACCTAGTGTTAAGGCACTCCGTTCCCCACTTTCTGCCGAATTCTGGAGATATTGCGTGTTGAGTGGCAGAACTCAACGTCGCGCTTAACCTTGACACCAGAGCGAAGAAATGAAAATATAAATTTAAGTAAATATTTCATCTCCTAAAGTGGGGATCGAACCCACGACTGACCTCACATATATTTTTATAATATACATATATTTTTAATGTTGTTTGATTTATTTGTTTCATTGATTTTTTGTTTTATGTAAGTTTAGTAGTATTGTGATTTGTTTATAAGTACATTTTTGTTTCCGTCTAACAATCTATGACTCATACTATATATATAATTCGACGTGTCATCTATCGATGATGGTCAACGGGTGACAGAAGATGGATGACGAATGAGTGAATAGGAGAATCTCACATAAGTTTCATAAAATTTTCTTATGCACAAGTGTGTGACTGTAAACACGACTGGTTGTGGGTTCGATCCCCACTCGAGGAAATGAAATACCTTACCTACGTAATATTTTCCCCTTTCACTCGTGTTGAGAAAAAGCGCGACTTTGAGTTCCACCATTCAACACGCATTATCTCCAGAATACGGCGAAAATTGTGGAACGGACTGTCTTAGCACCGGGTTCTCTCTGCCTACCCTGCTGTGTGCGGGATGCAGAGTGAAGACGAAAAAGTAAATATCTCACTTAACTATACAGGATGCTCTGTTCATTGATATATCATTAGATAAATATAAAAAGGGGAAAAATGTAAATTCAACAGCTCCAATTAAATTCCGCACAATGAAATAAGCTCTGTATATCAACAATATATGGGCCTATCGAATTAATTTCTATTTAGTCGGCAGGGAACGTTTAGCCAATTTTCAACAAAACTCCAACAAGAGATTCGATGAAGTAGTCTACAATGTTATATTTTTAAGTATCCTTATTCCACATTTCCTACTACCTATCGCTTCTTGGCGTCATGGGTCTGAAGTAGCTATATTCAAAAACATGTGGACGCATTATCAGGTAAAATATTTTTTATTTGTCTTATTATTGTATAAAATTATATTCATGCCATCAAAGCACACAGCAGTACTGCATCTGACTGTAAACGCAACGGATGCAGATTCGATTCCCACTTTGGGAATGAACTATTTTCATTTTCTAAGTTAGAAACACAGTGTAGTAACACTATGTTGACTCCACCTACCCTGCAGGATCATAAAAAATATTGAGATTTTTAAATTTTTATACATTTCAGCTTAAGTATTTGAAAATAACAGGAACACCTATTGTATTTCCGAATTTATATTCTTTAACTTGGGGCTTGTGTATATTTTCTTGGGCGCTAAGTTTTGCTGTTATACTGTCACAAAATTATCTTCAAGATGATTTTGAACTGTGGCACTCCTTTGCCTATTACCATATAATTGCTATGTTGGATGGCTTCTGTTCTCTATGGTAAGTTTTAAGATGCATTATTGTAAAATTTTCTACCTAAAACTGATATGAAGAACTACTTAGCGTTAGTTACGTCTGTACAATAATAATGTTAAAAAAATATCAGGAAAAAAAACGAAAAATTATCAGGAAGATCTATATACAATTTTATTCTTGTCGTTCTAATTATCTCTATATATAATAAAATAGACCTGTCTGTCTATTCGTTTGTTCTCCAATCACGCAATATAGGTACCTATATCTTTTTAAACTAATTGCAATCTTAAGCATGTATGTATTAGATCAGCCTTCATTATTCTTATAATATTAGAAACTCTTCACAAATATTTCTTGCTTTTTAACAAGAACATTTGGAAGCTCTTGGATCCGGCGCAGTCTGTTTTTGTAAGACATTCTAAATCAGAATATGGGAAATTATTACATATTTTATAAAATATTAGTAAAATTTTAGCAAAAGCTAATTTATTAATTGACTCTATAATACCATAGTAAAATGACAACAAAAGGAACACACACTTTTGTTAATTTTACAAATTTTAAAAAGAAAATAGAAATTCAACTTTGAATAATTTACTTATGTAATTTCTGACATAAAAGTTTTATAAAAGTTGACTTATACATCATTTATACCAACAATAGCAAGGTGACGCGTCTTCGCCCGCTTGAATAACCATTATTTATTTACTAAACTAGATTAGATGCGTGTTTTAATAATATTACCACATTAAAAATCTATTCATAGTTATAACCATAATTTTAGCCAATTCAAAAAAAACCTGTAGATATATTGATATACCTTTTTTATGAACCCATTAAAATTTAAAAAATAGCAAATGTGAAAGGAAGAATTACAGTGCAAACTGTGCACATAAATCGGTTTAGCCGTTTCTGAGATTAACGTAAACAAACGCACAGACAAACTGACCGGATTCTATTACATTGTTAAATACCCCAATAACAATTTTTCTATTTAGAACTTGGAAGATATACTTCCATGAGCAAACGCGAAGCAATTAAGATTTCATTATAAGTGTAAATTGGATGTTTTTTTTTTTTAAACATTGAATATCCTTGTAAGAACTACGAAAATGCGACCCTAACGTTTACACTTAAGCTGCGCTGCAATCATACATTATATATTAAAACAAGAACGTAATTCAGTATATTAAGTAAATAATAATTTAGTAGTTTAAGCCGACGAAGCCGCAAAGGAGTCGCTTGTATTTGAATAAATTTGGATGACAAGCTTTACAGCAAGCAAACAATACTTTTAGCTTATTTATTATTACTTCATAAATAATAACAAGCTTCAACTTTCAAAGAAATTTGAGAACGTGATTTATGATGCTATAAATATAAGTACTAAAAATATTTATAGACTGTAGCAGTTTCCAAACATTATAACAATATACTTCTATATTCATAGTGCAATTATAAAATTCCTTTTATTTCAGGTATATCAATTGCAATGCTTTTGGAACTGCCTCAAAAGGCTTAGCAACAAATCTACACAAGGCTTTGGAAGCAGAACACCCAGCGTTAAAGTTGGCTCAATATCGTCACCTATGGGTTGACCTTTCTCATATGATGCAGCAACTTGGTATTGATTTAGTCTATTATTTAAATATATTTAAATAAGTATTTAAAAAAAACGATTTAAGTACTTGGAAGTGAAGAAAATATTTTATTTTCTAATACAGTACAGAACATTTTTATAGTTAGGTTATTGTTTATTCTAAGTCACAATAATATTAGTACAAATCAATTTCCAATCATAAACAGGAAGATCTTTTTTATATATTTTTTCGTTAATAAATACAGCATTAAAAATGTATCACGATTCACGATTAGCTGTAAGTTGTTACGCTTTATACGCTGTTTGTTATCTTTTCTGAACGCGATACCAATTATTTTTGTTCACGAATCTAAATTTAATTTAGATATAATTGTAATTTTAATTGTACGAATAATACTTCAAAATATCGTAAGTGGGGGTATAGTGGGTATAGTGGGTATAGTGTTCTATAGAAATATCTTCTATAAATAGAAAAACCAAAATATCTAGTTCATCACTATTAACATCATTTAGTAACATTGTAATATAACATAAAAAGAGGATATATTGAAAATTCGTTCACACTTTGAAATTATTACGAAGCTGAAGCAGCATACATTTTATGTTTTCACTTAACACTTATTAGTTGACTATGCCTTAGAAGAGTTTTCAAAATATGCAAATGGATATGACCGTACAAAGACGAATTTTCTTTTTAAATACAAATTATATTTTATTAGTAGCACTGCTTTTGCAAAAGGCACTATTTTGTGTTTGAAAAGGAAAATGGAATATTAAAAAGGATAGCAACTTCGCTTCTACAGTTTCATACATTTTCTGTTTCACTTTTCTGTTATTTTATAACGAGACAAAATATAAAGGACACGTTGCATACACATTTTATATATGATATATTCGCTGTCTGGAAATTGTTTCTTTTTTTGCAGCTTTACGCTTTTTTCTCATAGTACCCTGCTTTCCGCCTTATTCCGTCCAAGAAATTGCGGCGGCGGAACTCAACGCCGTATAATGATTAAAATATAATTATCAATATAAATACGATCTTTCTCTCAAATTATTGAATATAATCATTTATAAAATGTATTAAGCAGAAGTATTTCTAATACATATGTAGAATCTGTATCTCAGCCATAAATCTACTGAATAATTTTTATTTTACAAATAATTAATTAATGAATCTCAAAATTTTATTACACAAACAACAAAACACAAAATTACAGGTAGAGCGTATTCAAATATGTACGGCATATATTGTATGGTGATTTTCTTCACAACGACAATCTCGTTATACGGGGCCCTCTCGGAAATATTAGAGCACGGTATTAGTTATAAAGAAATGGGACTATTCGTTATAGTTGGTTACTGCATGACCCTACTTTTCATAATTTGTAATGAGGCTTACCACGCTACGAGAAAGGTGAGATTAAGTATAATAGTTATCGATTTATGTCGCAATTTTTCGTGTTTATTAACGCTTTTCTGTCCAAGAAGAACTAATATTACCTGATTCTTTTAGTAATATCGCTGAGAACATGATACATTTAGATAGATTTTTTATTTTGATTTTTTTTAAGGCCGTCGTGGCGCAGTGGCACTAGCGTGATACTTTAAATAGGGTTTTGTTATTTATTAATATTTTCATTTGTTCTGTAACAAGGTAAAGTGCGGAGTTGAGATTCGCCACTCAAAACGCAATGCCTCAAACATTCACCTGAAAATGGGAAATGGAGTATCTTAACACTAGGTTCCCTTTGCCTTCTCTGCTATCCTCGTATGTGGAATATAGTGTGAAACGAAAAAAAAATATTACGATAATCTAAGTTAATTATGATAATTAAATTAATTATTAATATAACATGAAAAATATACATTGTATTTTGAGATTTGAACTGACATTATCGTATTCAGTGACGTTAAACTGAGCACCAATTGCCTCATATCGTATATAATATATTCACGACACAGTGAAAGATTAATGACAGTCCGTACGTGTTGTAGTTCTCTTTAATTAACAATATTAAAATAGTGAGCGCAAAGCGGAGAATTTAAAATTAAATTACATTTCCGTGGGACGTATAAATGTAAGGAAAATGAAAAAATAATAAGCATTCGCTGAAATATACTTCTAGCAATTATAACCCAACGTTGATTTTTCCGAATTAATTAAATAATTAAATGAATTAATCAGCTTCACGCTGTATCCACACAGCAGGGTAGGCAGAAGGAATCTAGTGTTAAGGCACTCCGTTCCCCACTTTCTGCCGAATTCTGGAGGCATTGCTGAGTGGCGGAACCCAACGCCGCGCTTTACCCCAACGCCAGAGAAAATATCAGGGATCGAACCCACTATCAGTCAGTTTACAGGCATACTTTATGCCCCTGCGCCACGACTGGCCTCATGATTGATTTATCTTAATGTATGTTTTTACAGGTCGGACTTGAATTCCAAATGCGATTGTTGAATGTGAACCTGGGATCTATAGATCGTAGCACTCAACGCGAAGTGGAAATGTTTTTAGTAGCCATTTCTAAGAATCCACCTATTATGAATCTTGACGGATTCACTAATATCAATAGAGAGTTATTTACTGCTGTAAGCATTTACTAATTGTAATATTTTAGTTACTGAGACAATATAATTAACAATTTAATTTTCACCACACGTCTGTCTATTAACCCAATGGTTAAGGGTTCGAATTTCATTCGAGGGATTTGATTATTTTCATTAAACTGAACTGAAAAGATAAGGCATGACATTAGTTTTTCTAAGAGAATATGGGTAAGTGGAGTGTTTTAGCACTAGGATATTATTTTCTTCTCTGCTCTATGCGGCGTAAAGCGTGAAAACAAAAACAAAAAGCCATCGGCTATTGACTGTTTGTGTACATTTTTTTTGCACATTTTACAACATATTTTTTTGTTTTCAGAATATTTCTTATATGTCAACGTACCTAATAGTACTGATGCAGTTTAAATTAACTCTTTTACGACAAGGAAGTAGAGTGATGAGAAAAATTGCGAATGTTATTTTTAACACCACTACAACTGTCGCTGATGAAGAAGAATACGAAGAATAATTGCATAGTAAAAATAAAAAATGGAAATTTAAAGAAACATTTTATAACATATTTACAAACATGTGTTAAAATTTTATAACTTAATTTCCCTTAGAAGTCTTTATTTATCCAAATTTCCACCATGACTATCAAATATGGTAAAAATTTGGTATATTTGTAAGAAAAATACCTATCCATTACTTAAAAGTTTTACTTTCGTCTGAGTAATTAACAGATCGTGAAGAGAACGTGGCTTAAGAGATTCTTATTGATCCTCCCGAGGAACATTCCATATAAACGCTGTGTCAGATCGAATCATCACTTATCAACAAATATCACTTAGCAAAGCAATTCACTTAAAGCTTATTCTTTGTATGAATATAATATTAATAGATTAGTTCGGAAGCAATATTGGTTTTGATATTTTATAAGGTAGTTTAAGAAAAACAGTAGTAATAATAGTAATCTATTTATATATTTAGTAGTTATTAGTATATACTATAAATAAATAGATATATACACAGATTTTTATTCTTTTGCAAACACCAAAACGTGTGTCAGTTTGTATGGAAACGATATTGTGGTTCTTGTAGGTCGAGCGAGATCCATTACGCCATTGGTTCAAATTTTAGTTGCAACAGCTATCGTATTTTGGCATAAATTATCCTTCAGTTTGCACAAAATATGGTAACATATTCGGTCAATCTTTTCTGCTGGCCTAGAATTCAGCAAAACCAAAATAAACCCAACCAAAATTTTGCATAGTATCAAGTCTTTTCATAATATCAAATAAATATTTCGTGCCGGCCACACAAATAGGCTTGTCGCACTTTGAGCAAGTGTGACTGTAAAATCGACTAGTTATGGGTTCGATCCCCACTCAAGGAAATTAATTATTTATTTAAATTTTTATTTCCATTTTCTTCACTCTGGTGTCGAGGCAAAGCGAGCCGTAGAGTTCCGCCACTCTACACACAATGCAGAGTGTGTTAACACTTGGTTCCCTCTGCCTAGCCTGCTGTGTGCGGGATACAGCGTGAAGCTAAAAAAAATTATAATTTGTATAACTCACTTTGAATCAATAACATGCTGTAAAAGTTTAAAATTTTTGGAATGTATTTTATTTGTTTGTTTGTTACTACTTTACATGGCATTCCTTTAGCAAATTACACATTAGATTTTACGGTTCTGTTCCTCGAAAACAATTTTAATTTATCTTATTACTCCTATAACGGTGGTTTAAATTCTTGTCAGTTTGTTATTTTGCTATTACAATATATATACTCGTATATATATGTAGGTAACAAATCTACACTTTACTTATAAATATATATGTAAATACTGCTCGCGATGTCTAAGCTAAGCTTTGCATTTGTGTGAGTGTTCATATATATTGTAAATGTGACATCAACTGTCAAACACGGCACATCTTTTGCTTATTATACCAAATTGTCCCGGCTTACACCTCTTATAGTGATAGCAGCGTCACAGATTTAATTCTTATTATTTTATTTTTATATTCAATTTATTAAATGTGAAAAATAAAGTTACATAATAAAAAACTAATATGGAAAACTATACGTGACCACACAGTAAAAAAAAAGAACAAAAAAATAGTGGACACAACGCTGTTCTTAAGGATAGAACGGAGCGATTCATTCTTAACATAAAGAACACAACATGCGACAATGAAAATTATGAGGATGCGACTTTCAAGGCTAAAAAAATGATTTTTTAATGTTTTTTTTTTATTGGCCTTTAATTATATTTTTTTAAAAGTTTTTTTGGCTTTAATTCTAGTGATCAAATCACACAAACTCAAAGCTCATTTTAAGTCTCATGCAAACTACTACTGTATTATATATGAAATGTACAAAACATTTAATAAATTTATTGAATCACTTACTTATTATAAAAATTGAAGCCACATACAAAGTAGTTTAATATATAATACCCTGACCCTAGTAATATATATTACTAACAGGTATGTTTTCCACTTCAGTTAGCCTACGATATATTGTATTATCTAGTTGGAAGTATTCATGGAGTGATTATCACGAATTATGTAACGTAACTGCATGTAATCACCTGTCGTAACTATGTACTGTGTTCATTATACTCTGCAACAAAGATAAAGAAAGAAATAATGTTCGTAAATATAGTTAGTAAATATAAAATAAAAAAATAAATTAGCTTCACGCTGTATCCCGCACACTGCAGAGTAGGCAGAGGGAACCTAGCGTTAAGACACTCCGTTCCCCACTTTCTGGCGAATTCTGGAGGCATTGCGTGTTGAGTGGCAGGACTTAACGCCGCTCTTAGCCTTGACACCAGAGCGAAGGAATTGAAATATAAATTTAAGTAAATATTTCATCTCCTCGAGTAGGGATCGAACCCACGACCAGTCGTTTTTACAGTCACACTTTGTTCCCCTGCGCCATGATTGGCCTCATATATATATTTGTAATAAAATTGTGATTATGGTACACTTAAGATTTTTACTTGCACACAGAAGCTTGATATCTACTAATATGATGCTTCAAGCATCATTCCGAAAACTTACCGATTTCAATTCTTGATTAAAATTTAGAAAATTACAAACGATTAAATACATAAATGAACAGAAAAAAACAAAAATATGTAAAAAGTTCTTAGTAGATTCTGTAATATCCTATTATGGGTATTCTTATTTAACATAAATCACAATTAAAAACTTATGATATGCTTATATTACATTGTGATTCAATCTGCGACAGTATCTTGGTTAATTAAAATTCGATGATATTTATAAGCTGACAATATTTATATCAATAATTTTTAAATTTTAAATTAACTCGAGTTGATTGGATGAGCTTTAATATTAAAATGGATAGGGTAACAGCACCAGTAACCGATAAGCACCAATGATTGAGAACTTTTTTACTTTCAAAAATAAGGATATAACAAAATTGTGATTACTAAATTAAATACATATTATGTACTATCCGATAATATTTAGCAGATTATAATTTATTTTAAAGAGGACGAATTGAAACGTGCATAACGCGAAAATATCTGAATTTCAGTTATAGCTTAATATGTTCGTATGTATTACTTTCTGATATATGAGTGATCGAAAATTTTGCAAAGAGATGACACTCAGATGACAATGTAACTTTCTGGTGATAGAGAACTTATGTGATGATGGAGCCGAAGAAAGGTGGTTAAATGAGAAACGAAAGTATCTTAATGGGAACGAGTGTCTTAACACTGAGTACCCTGGTTATCTCTGTCTATTCTGCTGCGCGTGCGGGACATAGCGTAAAGCTAAAAATACACTAAAATTATTTTCTCATATATTTTAGTAAAAGATAATTTATATTCGGCGCATATACATATATTCTGTCTCACTCGATAGCTAGGTGTCGATTACTAGGACCTCTTTATCGATAACTGAATATTTCTGGCTACGTGTTTTCAGATTACCAAAAATAATATTTTGTAACTTTAATTTTATAATTCTTTTATAATTATTATTTTAAGCTGTGTAAATATTTTTTATATCTGTAATGAAAGTATGCTTACATCCTTAAGGTGCCGATTATAGGTGCCACTACCCTATATATTTTGTAACGAAATAAAACATAATTGCACTTCGTATTAATTACGAATACACAATATAGGTATATTACGGATATAATTACAGATAAGAAAATAAAAACCATAAATATTACTTTTAGCTGTGATATTTTACTTCATATTTAAAGATCTCTATATATTAATAGATCAAAAAGCTTATATTAAAATTTTGTTCACTAAACTAACATCAATATTTAGATCAGTAACAAATACCGACATTCAGAAGTTAATCGTAATCAATTACCGCCAATTTTAAACACAATTCACAATATACAATTTTTTCTTTATAACCACATTAAAAGAAAATAACACTTTTCTACATGGAATAAACTTCAAATATAAATTTTAGGTTTTATTTGAAAAACGATACACTTATCAAAATTCTAGTCACGTCTTCGGAATCTCAACATTGAGTATGTATCCCATATTTCTGAGACCAAGTGACCGTGTGAATAAAGAATTTTGCTGCAAATTCAAACCAAAAATGGCTTGGGACCGCTATAAAAGGCCCGTACAAATGCGGGAAAGCTCATGGGTCTTACAACCATGAGTTTATTTGTTACATCAAATTATGCTGTTGTATGTATGGAGAATCGGACCTTTTGTTGTAATTATAATCTTATATTATAATATTTTTTTATGCAACTAGTTCTCCTAAATATGTACCTATATATGTTTCTTAATAATTAGCTAACAAATTTTATTTACTAATACATTTTTTTACTGAACATTATATGTAATAATTATATTAAAATAATATTATATTTTAAAATGAGTTTTCTTCATCTAATATGATTGACAAGAACTTACTTTTTTCATTAAATAGTATCCATTTATTTACTTACTAAAATATATAACTAAATTTATAAATCGTTTTAAATATGAATGCTACAACAAAACAGTCACTAAAAGCTCTATAGGATCTAGGGTGGGTTTATATTTTATGTGACACTGGTACTAATGTTTTATGTTACCTTTTAGATATTTACTACGGTGTAGCCTTAGCTAAACTATGAAATAAACTTTTTTAAAGCTATATATCTGTCACATGCAAAATATATTTCATATTACAATTTCAAGTTATACATTCATAGAGCAATAACTTAGGCAATAAATAGAGAGTAATGTAACAGGTACATCTATTTTATACAATTTCGATACATTAAGTTAATCCGTTTTGTAATAAAGTCAAAAATTTTCTTCTTCTTCTGCATTTTTATTTAAAATAAGAATTTTATTATATTATATTTGTGTTATTATTATTATATAGTATTTATTTATGTGAAGCCAATCCGTTTAAACCACAATTCTGGAGGTACTACGAGATGAGTGGTGGGACTCAACGCCGCACTTAGCCTCGACGCCAGAGCGAAGAAATGGAAATAAAAATGTATTTTAAAATCTCAGTAACTTTTTTAATTGACTTATAATATAGATATAAATCAATACGTAAACGAACACGAATATAATTTACTGTAATTATTTTTTTCTATAGTTAAACATATTTTTTGGTATATTTTTTATTTGTAAGTAGGTATATATATTAATGAAGGTTCTTAATATTACATATTTTCGTTTCTCTATGATGCCGTCGTGTATCGTGTCGACTGAAACACGACGGTTGTGGATTCAATCCCCACTTGGAGGAATGAATTATTATTTCTTAATAAATATTAATAATTTAATTTCTTCGCTCTGGCACGAAGGCAAAAGCTCGGCGTTGAGTTTCACCACTTAACTCGCAACGCCTCGAAAAATTCGGCCTAAAGTGGGGAACGGAGTATCTTATCACTATGATCCCTCGGCCTTCCCTGCTGTGTGCGGGAAACAACGTGAAGATTTTAAATTTTATATTTGTGTTGTCTTTAAAACACGTTTGCAGCATAAAAATGGAATTTAATATGGCGGTCGAATAACCTCTTATATGAAACGAACTAGGCAATAACTCAAATTTACGTGGGCCATGATGGGCGGGAGGCAGCGAGGGGGCACCTGTTGCTATGGTTACGAATTTACAAATTTAACTCTTCAACCGAGATTACTCTTAACCCTACGGAATAAGAAATTCGCGTTAACACCGATATTGTTATGTAAAAATAAATAGTTTACTTCTATAATTCTATATTATAAGCCACAATGTCATGTTCTTGTCGGTTGAAAAAGAAAATATGAACTTCGTAGTAATACTATCCCATAAAATAAGTTGAAAAATTAAACATTTTTATTTAGTTCATTATTTTGAACTAAATTGGTCGCATTGATCCGTCCTAGCGATTTGTAACTTCCCGCTGTACGTAGAGGGGAGGAAACCTAGTACTAGAAAAACACTAGCGGTATAAAAAAAAATCTCTTAGTGACTTAAAACTTTGTAAGAACATTCAACTAGAATATTCGTATTATTTAATATTCTCCACGCTACTTCATTGCATCTACAAATGTATGGCGGGTACATGCATAAATGGAAGAGAAAAGAAGAACGTATTCTGGTAGTTTGGGCTAATTGACTGAGTAATAAAAAAAATATAAAAAGAAATATGATACAAAACTGAGTGGTAAGAGAGATAGGAAGTAACCTCTTTTGACTTTGGAGGACATGAGGATCTTATAAGAACCTTCCAAAAACTCGTAAGAAGATAATATAATAAGTTCTTTCATTTTCATTTAAAATGTTGATAATATATTACAGTTCATAAGAAGAAAGACCGTAACCGATTAATTAATTAATAAAAAAAAAAAATCAGCTTCACGCTGTATCCCGCACACAGCAGGATAGGCAGAGGGAACTTAGTGATAAGACACTCCGTTCTCCACTTTCTGCCGAATTCTGGAGGCATTGCGTGTTGAGTGACAGAACTCAACGCCGCGCTTAACCTTGACACCAGAGCGAAGAAATAGAAATATAAATTTAAGTAAATATTTCATCTCCTCGAGTGGGGATCGAACCCACAACCAGTCGGTTTTGCAGTCACACCTCGTGCCACTGCGCCACGACTGGCCTCTAATTAATAAAACTCTTAATTAATAAAAGGCCGTAACTGATAAATTAATAATTTTATTTGACTCTCAAGCTAAAAACATACTATGTATGTTGTATTACCCACTACCCATTATGTACGTACACTATAATAATGAAGTATCGTTTATCATCAAAGTAAATTACAGGTAATAAAACGATAGAATTTCATACTACGCATGCT
>DWQW01003942.1:0-21091 GCA_018249695.1 Heliconius erato demophoon | reverse complement strand
GTTTTGAAGCAATAAAAAATTATATATCTACTCTACTGGGGTTTGAAATCTGAAATTATTTTGACCATTTTAAAGGGCAACAAGTCCTAAGCCGCACCAGGCAACAAATACCCTAGCTACGCCACTGGTTCCAGAGATCTTAGCGTTTAAACAAACAAACTCTTCCGCTTCCGTTTAATATGTTAGTATAGACAAAGTAATAAACTCGTCACCTCGGTCAAGCGTGACAGAACACTGCTCTCTATATTTACTGCCCATTTCGCCGTAGGAGAAAATGTAATTAAAAAAACATCGACAGAAAATAACTTTATTCATCATAAAACATCATTTCTTTCTATGTTCACACTCATATTGTATGAAATGAATTGCAGATGAGAGATTTTTTACGTAATACACATATAAATTAGCGTATTTCGTATTTTTTATCTTATAATATATTCGTCTTGACGGCCATACTCAGCTGGTAAGTGGGCCAGCTCAGCACAAAATATACACTTGGGGGACACCAAGATGGGAACCTGTAATGCCACTGTGTCTCGAATTAAATGGTCCACAGACAAACAAAATTATGAGCCTGTACTATAATATGTGCTTTCTTTCTTTCTCGACGGCAACACTCAGTTTGTTTTCTCAGCTCATGGCGAGAGTGGGCCTGGCGGAGAGGTGTCATAACACTAGGTTCCCTCTGCCTATCCTGCTATATGCGGGATACAGCGTGAAGCCAATAAAAAAACGACAAACAATAAGTTTATTTATCATAAGACATCATCTCTTTCCACGGACACACTCAATTTGTACGTGGGCCAGCTCAGCGCGAGGGGGAGGCGTGGCGGTGGGGAGTCCGCGTCGCTCTCCGAGTCACTGTCGGCGAAGCGGGAGAGCGCGGACACCTGCGGGGCCATGGCGCGCGCCAGCGATGGCGGGATTAGAACCTGCAATATATCATTGATAATTAAAAACCTCTGACACAAAAAGCCTTACAAAGTAAAAAAAAACAACTAGAAAATAATTGCTTATTTTCAAACGGCTGAACATAATTATGGCTTAGAAAACTTTCGATTAAATCAACTTTCAAACTAAGAGAACTAAATCAAAATCCATTCATCCGTTTGGGAGCTACGACGCCATTTGCTGTTTAAAAACTAAAACAAAACACAATTAAACCTATTTTAAACATTACAAAAAAAACAATTTTGTTTACACAAAAAAAAAATACAATACAAAAATCGAACCTGCAACCAACCACCTCTCACAGCATATGGCTTCTCCGGCGTTACAAAGGCCCCCGCCACAGTAGGAGGTAAAATGGTGACCGCTCGAGGGCCCTGACGCCAGGTGAAATGACGAGAGTGGAGGACGCGACCACTGGAAGAACAAAAAATTGTTAATAATTAAATAAGGCTAGTCGCGGTCATGGTCACAAACGTAAATGCGACAGGTTCAAAAAAACTCACTCAATGGCCAAAGGTAGTAAACTGGCGCCCTCCGCATTGAATATTATATGTACTGAGTCCAAGTATTCAATTTCATCTAAACCACTCCAGGAGCCCTGGGATAAAAAAAATACGTTTATAAAAAAAAAACATGAAGTACAAAAAAAAAAATCGCAATTTAAATAGAAGTAAAAAAGTTACCTCCATTGTTTCAGGTAGCTGAGGTAACGCACGCTCTATGCTCGACATTTCAAAACTATCCGTAGACATGTTGTGTCCTGTAGTAAACAATTATTTACTTAAGTTTAAGCATATTTTGCTCACTCACTTATAAAATCGCTAATTCACTTAATTTATCAGTCAACATATGTGGCAGACTTTTTTTTAATCATTCACTCACTTCTTTCCCTTCACAATATTTTTAATAATATGCAAAGTCAAACTATAACAATTGTACATTTGTAGATATATTTTTTCATACAGTATTTACTATCTGTCAGTTTATATAGACAATGAAAGTAATTACCATCTTATTAATCATTCCTTCATAAACTTTAAGTGTTATATTTTTTTTACTTCCACTCATCCATTTTCCTATTAATCACCAACTCTACCAATTTCTTTTTTTTTACCCACTCCTTCAATCTAGCAATCGTTCATTCACTCATTCACTTAGGTTCAGTTTCTTTATCTATACTACACAGTTCTATTTGACAGGTCTCTTCAATTTACTGTTAACTTACAAAATTTTTTTTCTAAGACTCCTCAATTTCATTCCTAAAATCTATCACTCATTCATTCACAATTCACTTACCTTCAGTCCCTCTATCTGTCATACTGCAGAGACCTCTTTGGAGGGTCTCTTTTATTTGCTGTTCCACACTCGGAGACAATGGTTCTGTTTGTTCTACACTCTGAAATAAATATATATTTTTAATAATATCTATATTTTTTATTCAAGATCTATTAATTGTAATGTCTTAGAGAATGGGATGGTTATTAATAATTTTTTTATCAATTATCAATATTATTAAAAGATTCTATGTCAAGAAATTGTCTTTAATTTTTTTTATATATTAGGTGTATTGGTATCCAAAAGATATATTAGGTTTTTGTATCCAAAGCCTTTTACAAGAAAACAGAGTTATAAAAAATACTGACATCTTTTGACATATATTGGTAACATATATTGACCCTGTATTTAAAGATAAATATAGACGACAAAATTAGACAATCACATTACACAAACTTTAAAACGGCAACCGTATCTATGTATATGGAGGGGATTAGGATCCATACAATTTTTGAGATAAAGTGCGTTGAGTGGCGGAACTTAACGCTGTGTTTTTAATACTTCATGCTTTTTTAATAATTGCAATTTATGCAGAGGAAGAGTAGTGTTAAGACAGTCCATTCCCCACGTATTGCCCAATTTTCGGGACATCATGGCTTCACAAAACGCCAATTTCATGCTCACTAGTAACATAATAAATGCATATACAATTACCATATTGCACTCAACAGGTGGATTCCTCAACCATCTTACTCTAGCAGATACACCAGCTAAGTGGGCGGCACGGGAGCCCTGGGGCAAGCGGGCGGAACCTCGAGACACTCGAGAGACTAGCCATGGACCGCCACATCTAAAAAATAATAATTTGAAGCTTTTCTTCACGCTGTATCCCACATATGACAGGTTAGACAGAGGAAACCTAGTGTGTGTTTTACACAACCACTTACCTCCCAATTCTCGAGGATTTCTTTCTTGTCACCAGAGCGGGCAAAAGAAAATATTAATAAACCCATTCCCGCGAGTAAGAATCGGACCCAGAACCGTCGTGTTCGCAATCACACGCTTTTGTCACAGTGCTACAACGGCGTCAATATATAAAGTATAGTAAAATAATATATTATCTAACCTGGGATCTTTACCGATCGCTTCAATAACTTCAAGGCCGGAGCCCCGTTGCGCCGCGCGGAGTTCCCTACTGGTGCAACCTACCATCTGTATATGAAACAAGTATTTTTTTTTTCTGTAATTATTAACAAAATTTAAATAAAATAATATTATTTGATTTTCACATATCTTTTATATTTTTATAAATATTAACAAAAGGATTTTATTCAAATACATCTCTCTTATAAAAGGGTACTTTACCTTTATAAGAGAAATACATTTGAATAAAAATAATAAGAATAATTATACAATTTCTAAATAAACTGAAAAATTGTCTAAATAATTATGATAATGATGATAATAATATATGATATTAAAACAAATAAATAATCTATCATAAAATCAAATTTTTAAAGAACATGTAAGAAATTCAGTATTTTTAAACCAGTAATTTATACAAAAATAAGACAAAAATATATCTACATATTTAAAAATCTTACAAAACTATAAAATTAAACAATTATAAGTAAACAACACAGAAAAATACCATAGAACCATAGAACAAAAATGAAATACACAAACCTGTACAAAACTGACTCCCCCATGGGGAGTGTCGACACTGCCAAGCTGAGGGTCCTCAGTCACCAGCAGGTGTCGCAACCTGGAGTGGGCGCCGTCGAGGGGCGCGTGCCACGTCACGTGGTCACCGGGCATAAACTTGTTACCTATATGTAGGACAGAGTACAACTATTGAGTTTTTTAAAGACCTAATTATGTAAGAAATGCTCAGTTAAAATTGGAATTTGAACGTTCCGCCAAGAGTTAAGTGGTCACTTAGTATGAACTTATTAGCTATACTTTTAAAAATCAAGTGGAGAATCGATTATCCAGCTCTCGGTTACATAGATTAGGAATTATCAGATCCGGACTACCAATAACATAAGACAATAAGAGCGAATTAAGGCCGAAAAAGCTTAAAAGTAAATACATACAATAATTTAAAAAAATCTGTTTCAATACTTTCTTAATACACATTATTTGTTCAGTTACTACTTACTACGCAATAGTAGCAGAAACTAAGCTAAATGTTATGCGGAACCTAACGCCGCAGCTAAATCATTTTACCAGGGCTGAAAACGTAAATTGTAGTTGAGGCCTGTCGTGACTGTAAACGCGATGGTTGTGGGTTCTATTCCCATTCGAGGAGACGAATTTGTATATTATATGTTTATTTTTTGTATATGTTTATCTATTATATGTTTGTTTTCACTCCACTCGATTGAATGAATTATTATTTATTAAAATTTTCATTTCTCAGATTTTTTAGATTCTAATAAATTACAACTATTTTAAACAATCCTCAAACAAAAATATTGTCAAAAGATCAACCTGTAGTAAATATATATCTGGCCAAAGCTTGCAACAAGGCGGCAGGCCATAATGGAGGTTCTCTTTCTTCACTCTCTAATCTAAATGTTAGTTCGAGGCCGTACCCGGAGCACCCGCCGGGGTAGGGTTCCGGGTGAACACGACCGTCGCCGTGCAGATCTGAGAGACCGAAACTGAGAAAAAAAATTTATAATCTTTTAAACCGTTTCTAATAATTGATAATGGAAAATCCCCGACTTTAAAAGCTCTAATAAACAAAAACTCAAAAAAAAAATACAGTCAATTATTCTAAAAAACAAAAGTAATCACCTAACATAATGCCAGTGAGGAGCAATGTTCTCTTCAGCCCTGCCGGGGTTCCAGTACATGCTGATATAATCAAGAGGGTCATGTCCACCAAGCCTGTAACAAAATGTATGTACCTATTATATTAATATAATAAAAGTACTTGTTTAGAAAACGTATAAAAATTTGAACGCAGCAGGACTCGAACCCGCGCCTCCTGGAAACCGACCAGGCGCTCTTACCACTAAACCATGCGTTCTCGCCAAGCTGCGTCGAAATTTTTATAAGCTTGTTACAACTTATTTATGTTGTTAGTAAACGTACGTTACGTTTTCTAAACAAGTATTTTTCTTTCCTAAGTGTGGAATAACACTTTAAAAATGTTTAAAAAATAATAAAAGTAATTTAAATAAATTAAATTTACTTCAAGGCCTGTAATGCACATGGTCTGGTCTCTCTAGAAATGTGTGGACATTCTATATCTCAAAAACGAATGAACCAATTTTGATGTAACTATTACCTAAGTTGGAATATATCACATTTGGATCAAATAGAATCATTTTAATATGACTAAATATCACAGAAATTTGTGGACGAACATACATATATCCATGAAATTTAGTACATGTGAGTGGAAGCCCAACTACATAACAATCATATTCAAATATTGTCCCATTCAATTCATATTTCCTTTTCGTGTGCTTCACTGGTCAAAAATTTAAAAGTCATACATTTTATGACAATTATGGTACACATGTAAGATATATACCGATTAAACTGTGCACACCAATTTGCTCAGATTTTTGATCATGTGTATGACAAATCATTGCAGATTATTGTTCATCAGCGGCAGTTACTTGATTCGATTGCGTTTGTTTGTTATTACAATTTGTTATTGTGTTTGCACAGTTTGTTCATTTTGGCATACTTCGCTTACTTCTGACTTCTACAAAATGTCGGAAGAGGTAAACACTGTATGCAGTGTGCGCTTAAGATTGCAGTGTGGTAGATAATCTTTAATGACAATTTATAGCTTCTTTTATTACAATGTCTTGTTTTGTATTAGTTGAGTAATTTTTCAGAGAGAATTTCAACTTATTTAAAAAACAAAGGTTAGCAGAAGCGCAAACAACTGACTGTTGTTAGACCTAAAATAAAAAGTGAAGGAAAAAAAAAAGGAAATGAATACTGCTTTGTCCATTTTATCCTTATATTTTTATTTTGTACTTATATTTTAAAGTACTTTAGTTGTGAAAATAAATAAAATATTTGGTAATGCATAAAATGTAAATGCAGGACTCAAAATTACTCCTTTTTGAGGTTTAAACCTTACTACATTCAAAATTCTAATACCTTCCTAAATATTTTTTCTTTGTTTAGTATGTGATTAATATTAGAAAAAATTATAAATTATTTTGCTTTGTCCAAACAAACCAGAGTGGAAAATCACAATGTACACAGTTAGTATTTCTAATTGAGAAAAAATATTTACCAATATTTAAGTCTAGTAGTGACTTGTAATGGATTTGGTTGATCTGGATATACTTTGGTACATGTTTCGTAGAGAGTGTTGAGTCCAGGTGGCATGAGACGATCTGTAAAAATTAAAATAAGGTTTATTCTTCTTACCTATAATTTATGTAATTTATTATATTTGGATTAACATTGGTTTTCAACTTTTATTTTAGCATCATGGTGTATCCTGTATATAGCAGGATAGGCAGTAGACACTTAATATGAGACTCAGAGGAATGGCCCCATGAACCACCTGGGTTTCTAAGACATTATGTGTTGGGTAATAGAACTCAACGCCGCATTTTATCATCTTACCAGAGAGAGGAAATGAAAATACTTCATTCCCTGAGTGGGAATTAAAACCACAATGGTCGCGTTTATAATTACATACTGTACCGCTGACACGGCCTCAAATGCAATAAAACGAACGCGCTTATTTAGAATTTCGAAGTAGCTTGATGAAAACGTATGGTTAAATGGTCAGAGCGATAGGATGGTTTTCAAAAGGAGCGAGTTCGAATTCCGCTACGTTTAAATTTCTATTCGTTTTCAAAAAATATATTTCTCATTCTCAAGTGTAGAATAAGTATGTTAAAACATATAACGTATATAATTTTACCAGTTTGATTCACTTCAGAAGTAGTTCCTTGCAATGTGGCAGGATTAGTTGGTACATCAGGACTAATGCCCTGCGCAGACGCAACAAAAGCCAAAGCGCTGTTTTGAACTATACCACTAACTCCAGAACCACTTGAAGCGGACATTATAAAATTATTCTTAAAGTTTTTATATGTAAATTATATGTTCAGTAAATTAGTTTTGGTTTGAAAGGATAACGCTGTTTACGTTTTACGCCATTTATTTTATGTTACCGTTATGTTGGTGGAAATGGTTGTCAAATTAATTTTGGTGTTGACATACTAAAATTTTATTTTTATCTAGATCTACACCGATATATAAATATAAGTGTCTATATAGACACTTATATTTATATATCGGTGATTTCAAAATAACTGTGTATATTCAAGTCCATATTATAAAAAAAAATCAGCAGGGTAGGCAGAGAGAACCTAGTGTTAAGACACTCCGTTGCCCATTTCCCGCCGAGTTCTGAAATGATTTAAAAATGTTGTATGTCAGGTAATCAACAGAAATGTACAAAAGTCAGCCCAATTTAATATTACTCTCACTGGAAGATGAAAGAGGTCGTGGTGCAAAATACAGGTTGGTTTTTTATCCTGGAATTTACGCGAGATCGTGATTTCCACAAGGAAAGCCATGTTTTTGCGCGCGCAAGTACCTATCACTTCGATAGAAACTAAATAAACAAACATTTCTCTATTAAATCTGCCAAGTTGGGTAAATAAATCCCAAATCGTTAAAATCCTCCTCCCTTTAAATTACATTTTATTTAATGTACAATAGTTTTTTTTAAATATACTTCAATAATATCAAATAAATAATTGTAAGTCCAGGCGGATGTAGTCACAAGCAGAACAACAGTACTGAAATAGTAAGAAAGCTAAAGAAAAAGGATTTTTAAAAGCGGAACAATGCTTATCCCGATCGGGACATTTCATTTTTAGGCTAAAAATCGGGATATCCCGCTGAAATCGGCAACGAAGTAGAACCCACAACCTATTGCGTTTATAGTTGCATGTTTAAATATTTGACTTATATAAAAGTATTAAATTCATTGTAATAATAAACATTTCTTATATTTTACTCGTTACAGTTTATTTAATTAAATAATAAAATAAAAATCCTAAACGTCAATATATAACTTGTTACATCCCGCCATGAATTCGTATTTTATTTGACATTGACAGTAAGCCAAAAATTATAAATAGTATGCGGTATTCTTGAAATAAGTTATTTTTAAATTAAATAAATACCAAAGCCATTACTTACTTATTGCGTTCATTTAAAATTACATTTTGTGTAGAAATAAATAAGAGTAACTAATATGCGTTATTTATTTTTAACTACTATATTTAGCGTAGTGTACGCTTTTGAGAAAGATATGACTTTTCCGGTACAAGCTGGTAAAATGGAATGTTTCTACCAGAAGGTGTCTTTAAAGGAAGTTATTGATATAGAATATCAGGTATTACATTGTTTTTAGGCTTACTAAGTTAAAACTACCCAAAGTCAATTCAAAACTGATTTCCTAATGGTGGTAGTTTTTATTATTCAAAGGATTATCTTAATGAAGAATATTACAAATTTTTATTTGGAAGGCTACACCTTAACACAATTATCTATTCCTTTTAATAATTTTGTTGATTTAGCTTCTTTTTATCATAGGCAGAGAACATGATAGACATTCTTTTGTTTTTCCTTACATTCTTAAAAACAATGCGGGCATTATTGATAATGTATATCAAATATGCAAAAATGAAATTATTAAATTTTATTTTACTTAAATTATAATATCTGCTGATTCATTAAATTAAATTGTTTATTTGAAATAAGGAAAAATGATAAATATTTTTTGATGATAAGTAGTTATTATGACAGCTTCACTTCAGCCACATAGCAAGGGAGGCAGATAGAACATAGTATAGGACACTCTGATTTGCTGTCTAAATTTGGAACATTGAGTGTTCAGTGTCAGAACTCAATGCCACACTTTTAACTTTTTGTTTGTTAAAATGATTTCCCATTTTATTACTTGATTCATTCCCCCATTATTAATAAATTGGATTTTCATTCAGTTTTATAAAGTGCCTTGACAGGCAATGGAGTGTCTTAACAGGTTATCTAGTCTAGGGTGTCTTATAGGTTCCCAGGTTACCTCTGCCTACCCTGCTGTGTACAAGGCATAATATAATTATTGGACTCTATTCACCAACAAAACAACATTATAAAAAATTGTATTCATATAATTCATTTGTATTCATTAACAAAGGTTATATGTTAACACTTTCTTAACAGTAACTTTTAGAAAAGGAAAAAAAGTTTTTAAGTAATACTTGAAGAAAATTTTAACATAGCTTAAATTTGACACTCTCCATGTTTATTTTCCAGTTCCACCCTATCAATTTTTTATATATATTTCCTTAAAAAGTAACTATAATCATTTTTTTAGGTCATTGATGCTACACATGGTGAGCTGGATATATCTTTCCAATTAACAGATCCAGTAGGAAGATCAATTGTAACAGATTACAAAAAACCTGAAAATGCACACAGACATGTATCTATATTGGAGGGGGATTACAGATTTTGTTTTGATAACACTTTTAGCACTTTTAGCGAGAAGACTGTAAGTTGTTTATTTTTTTTCAGCTTCAGCTTTATCTAGTGTTCTGTATGGAAAAGTGAAAAAAAATCCCTTAGTGGGGATTGATACATGATCATGATGCTTACAGTCATAAGCCTCAAATTATAGCAACATAGAGTAATGCACCCAGGTTTATAATATATATATTTGAGAAAGGAGATGAATGAATGAAAAATGGCACTAAGTTCCAGAAGTTAAAAAAACTAATCTTTTAAATGGGTAATATAGGGCCTAAACTAATGGTTCTCTTTCTCTAATGTTAGAATGACATACATAAAATTTTATATAAAAACCTTATTATTTCTACCTTCATATAGATTTTTAATGTTGCCAAACTTTAAATAATCATTCTAATAATTTCCACTATTTATTTTTTTACTTTGCAGGAGGACATTGCTTATTGGCTAACTAAATGCTGCACTTTGCTTCGTTATCACAGTGAGGCGTAATAAAAAACGAAGAATATTTTTAATAATAAATATGTCATTCCCCGAGTGGGAATCAAATTCACAATCTTTGCGTCGCGTGTTTACAGTCGTATGATTGTGCCTCTGTGCCACAACGACCACAATAAATAAATAATAATGAAAATAATTTTTATAATTTTTTTATATTTTTTCAGGTATTCTTCGATTTAATGATAGAAAATGAAGAAACCAGTGAAAAAGATTATGACGATGACAAGGAAATGGAGTTAGGCAACGCAGCGGAGACATACATGATGAAGGTTAAAGATATATCGGAGTCCATTACAAGGGTGAAGGACAGTGTGTCTGCGGCACGCCGGCTGCAAGAGCTGGTCTCCGCACATGAGGCCAGGGACCGCAACCTTGCCGAGGAGATGTGCACGAAGTTAGTTTTTATTGAGGATTTTTATTCAGTCATTTCATTGTCATTTATTTGTTATTTGTATGTGTCATTGTCGTTTATATATCATTTGTCAGTCATCATCATGAATTTAGGGCATTCCACGCGATGCGCACTGGTAAAGAAGTCGAGGTCGTCGATTTTGATTATTTTTTAACATTTTTAAAGTGTTATTCCACACTTAAGAAAGAAAAATACTTATTTAGAAAATGTATAAAAATTTCAAGGAAACCGACCAGGCGCTCTGACCACTAAGTTATACGTTCTCATCAAGCTACGTCGAAACGCTTACAATTTATTGATGATATTAGCATATTTTTTGACATGTTAGACTATCCTTTGGTCCTTTGGCGTGGTTTACCGCCGTTGGTCTAAGTAAGCATTTATGTAGAACACCGCTAAAACTACTCATTTAGTGTACCTATTTATGTACGTATTTATTTAAATTATACAAAAAACTATCGCTATTTAAATACAGAATTTAAAATATTTTATTGATAAACTATATTTGGTATTATTATTTTTAGTTAAATTCTATTTCTCAATCAAAAACATTGAATCAATTTAGTAAAATTAAAGATTATAAAATTTTGTGAGGCTTATCTACACATTATTAGTGAAAGTTAGTACTCCTATTAATGTTAAAAATTAAAATAAATCAGCTTCACGGTGTATCCCACACACAGCAGGGTAGGCAGAGGGAAACTAGTGTTAAGACACTCCATTCCCCACTTTCTGCCGAATTCCGGAGGCATTGTGTGTTGAGTGGCAGAACTCAATGCCGCGCTTTGCCTCGACACCAGAGCGAAGAAATGGAAATATAAATTTAAGTAAATATTTCATCTCCTCGAGTGGGGATCGAACCCACAACCAGTCGGTTTTACAGTCACACTTTGTGCCGCTGCGCCCCGACTGGCCTTATGATATTAATGTTGATTTCCTGTATAGTGTCGAAATACGCGTTTTTTGCGATATAAACGGCCACATTTTTTTTCTAAGCAAATATAGAAATATAATTTTTATCAGGAAATCATGGGGCTGTAAATCTAAGTGTATGGTTTGTCAATCATAAATTTATAAAAAACTGTAAATGTATTCTTAACATTTTTTTTTATTTATGAAGGACACATTGTGCAAGCAAAATGTATTGTTATATTTTTTTTGTTTCAGAGTCATGAAATGGTCTCTTGGACAAATTATTTTAATGTTGGTTGTTGGTATTACTCAGGTACATCAGATTTTTGTTAATATCACAAAATTTTTTATCACAAGCGTGTTCATGTAACGCGACAGTAGCGGATTCGATCCCCGCTCGGTTGAATGAATTCTTGTTTATTAATATTTTCATTACTTCGCTCTGATAGAGCGAAGTAATTATACGTCGTTGACGTACCGCCACTTAACGCGCAATATCTAGAAACATCGACGGAAAGTGGGTTTCTTAATACAAGGTTCCCTCCGCTGGGTACAGCGTGAAGCTGAAAATAAATAAGATCGTGCCATCGGTAGGAGAACAAGATGTATCTATGTATATATATCGTATCTCAAGATATAATCATATTTAAAAAAAAAACAATAATAAAAATCGTTTTTTGCTAGCTGTTTTTATTAATATTTTTTTTTGTTTTTATTTTATTGCAGGTTTATTTCCTCAAAAGTCTATTTGAAGACTCGAGTAGTAGAAATTTCAAAAAAATGGTACCAAATTTTATGTCACAATAAAAGTTTAAGTCTGAAATCAACTTGCAGTTAAAAAAATAACTTATAGATTTATAAAATAGATAAAAAAATGCTGTTATTTCTCTTATTATAAAATTTTATTTTGTATGTGATTACAGCACAAAATACTTTTGTAGTAATTTTGTTTTCAATTTATTTTTTCAGTGTCAATGTTTTTTTAAATAAAATTTGAGTTGATGCATACAATCTGACTGAGTAAATAATTGACTGATTTTTTTTTCATAATATTATACTAATGAAAAAATATTTAACTGTGAGTTGATTATATATATTTTTAATGAAAAAAAATGCACAAATAAAAAACCAGTTAATACCTCGTACTAAAAAATATCACAAAAATTAATTTAGAAATTAATTAACTAAATAAACCTTTTCTTTATATAAATTTTCTAGATATAGATAATTTATTTAAATCATTAGGTTTTAGAACGATAGATATGTTCTTTTTAAGTAAAAGATTCACTAAAAAATATTATAATGTCGCAATGGTAACTGTAAAAATAATGGTCGATGGCACTAGGGGGGATGTATTATTTTTATTTTCTCGCACTGGTGTACAAAGTGCAGCGTTGAGTTCTGCCACTAGACAAGTAATGTCTCTAATTCGAGTGTCTTGACGCTACGTTTTCCATCTGTAAAATTTGGGTTGAAATTAAATTAAAGGGGAAAATATATCTTGAGCATTTACTTTTTTTTCCATTATATCCTTTCTTTATAGTATACATTTTTGAAGGTTTACAACATACATTGCTAACCTGTGTGTTATTCAGGTGTATAAGCTATATATTACTGTAAACTTTCATCTCTCGAAAAATATCAATCCTCACAACATTTCACATTTATAATACTAGGTGGATATTTCGTGTGTAATATGATGTCTTGGATTATTGTCATTACGTATATTTTTTCCTATTATTATAGTAAACATGATATTGTATTCGAATCTCATTACACGGTTCTTTTTCCTTGTTTACAAATAATTTTTTTTTTCAACATTGTATTGTAAATGTGTATGTGTCTATCTAATGTACTGCCTAAAAAAAATAAGTTTTTAAATTAAATACTATTGTATTTTAGTGTAATAAAATGACATGGGAGTGAAAGTAGGTGGCTTGAGGCACCCCCCCTGAGGGCATGTATGAAGAGGTTTATGACAGTGGACGAGGCGAACGAGTTATGCAGAGACCGTAGCGTTTGGCTCTCCATTCTCTCTGACTACCTCGTTAGGGATACAGCGTGAAGCTAGTTAGTTAGTGTAAGGGCCGGAGTTTTTGTAATACCAAAGATATTAGAATCTTTTTTTCTTGCCATAATGTTTTTTTTATGATAGAACTAGTGACTTGCTCGCGGCTCTGTCTATATGTATGCTTATAGTTATTTTGTTATTTTCTATTCTGGACGCACAAAAGTATTTTTGTCACATCAAATTATATATATTTTTTTAATCTGTAATATAACACAGTAAGGTAGCTACAGCTACAGCCATCTACTGATTACTGTGCAGATTAGATTTTAAGTTTTTTGTTACTTTTGATAATTTAAATTCTGAGTGTATATTGCACTTAGTTTAAAAAGCCTAAATTCAGGGCGGCCCCGACTTATCAACCGTGCTATACGTATTATTATACATACCTACACCTTCCTCTTGAATACGTAGTTTGAATGATTTAAGTGTAGTAATGTAGTAGTGCATCACTGGGAAAAATCTTTATTTTATACTGTGTAAAAATATATTTAGCAAAAGAGCTACAGATTCAATTGCGGAAATATTTGAAATGTTTGTTACTTTTTTTATTTTTGTATCCAAAGTGTTCAGTAAAATGATAATAATGTGAAAAGATAATAAATACGGATTGAAAATGGGTTCAAAAAATATTGTGTAAATAGGAATATAGATAATGATGAAATAAAGAGTTCTTAAATACATTTTTGTTTCATTAGTTAGAAGTCATCGTGTCGCAGTGAGAAAATGTTTGGCTGTAAACGCGCCGGTTGTTTGACTGACTTCTATTGGTTTACATCGTTTAATGACTATGTCGCACTTTTTTTTCGAATTGGCTTCAATGCTGTTGACCTGGACTGGTCTTGACAGCGACACCGGGCGCTTCCCTGAAGAAAAATTACGAGCTTTGATGGACGCTCGTAAATTGTTGCCCATCGCAGAGGAATGCCATGCGTACGCTAATCAGGGATGACAATGTCGCATAAAATTTATATATAATACATATAGTATATGTATTTAAGTATTATATAGCGTATTTATTGGCAGATTTCATCATTAATACTTATTCAGAAAACGTGTAAAAATTTGAACGTAGCGAGACTTGAAACCCGCGCCTCCTGGATACCGACCAAGCGTTCCGAGCACTAAGCCATACGTTCTCATCAAGCTACGTCGAAATTCTTATAGGCTTATTATAACTTATTTATGTTGTTAGCTTCTCTGAAGGAAGATTTTTACAAATTCCCTACAGAGAGAGTAAAAAAAATGGATGTGTAAACTTGCTTAATCATTGAACTGATCTTTTTGTGAAAAATATATTTAAAATGTATTTTTAATGAAAAACTTTGGGGTGTATGGGCACTTTATTTAACGACTAATTATTTGATTTTCAGTTATTGTTAACAAAAATTCGACATCTTTATTTTTTAAACTGGCAACTTTTCATCTGATGTCAAATATTCATTGTTTTGATACATCTACATCTTGTTTTTAAAAGAGTCATTTTATAAATAAAATAAATAAACCTAAGTAAATATCATAAAAAGATGAATTATAAAATATATTTTATGTGCAATAGATGGCAGCAAAACTAAAATGGTACCATTATTCCTATTGATGAACCGAATGGCTGCTCGAAGGCGGTGTCTTATTAAAACAAATAAAACTATAAAACCTGAGAAGAGGATTATAGAAGACGATTATTGCAGGACATGTTTAAATACAGAGGATTTGGTTCCTATATTTTATAATAAAGATACTGAGAAAAAACGTTCGGAAGATCTACATCTTGTGACTGGCTTGGAGGTCTGTTACATATAGTATATTTAAAATATAGTTGTTTTAAATTATTTAAAATTTAAATAAAGGTCTATGATTGATATTTTTATTGTCTTACTTAAATTGTTAAAATTATTTGGTCTTAATATATATTTTTTAATTCATAATAACAAGTAAATAATTAAATGTAAAGCTATATTTTTAATATTCAATAAATAAAGTTATTGTAAATGCAATGAGTTGGGTTTAAATTATTTATAAAAATATTTTTTTTAATCAAATAATCAAATGATGTAACAGTATGCATAAGAATTTAATTACTATTTAAATATCTAAAGATTTAAGGTAACATAAAAAAATATTTATATTTATTATTATTTCACGCGAACTACCTAGAAAGGTTTTTTTAGCTCCACTATATCTCACATATAGCTATATACCTTTTTTCAAGAAACTGCATTCTGCATTTCTAAACTGAATTCTACTTTATGCAAGTTGAATGATAGATTTAATCTCTGCAGCTTATTTTATCTCAGAGAGAGAGAGCAATATAATTAATTTTCCTGTTTTGGGGATCAAAATTATAACATGTGACCTCACCTCACCTCAATGACCTCATTTTAACATTTTATTATAAACCTGGCTCGGAGAGAAATTATCTATACTATGAAAATGAATGTTTCCACTATTTCAATAAAATAGTTATTTATAGCAATTTTATCAAAGAAAATTATTTAAATTGATATAACTTTTTTATTTATGAACCAACTGAAAACAAGCAAATAGTGTAAAAAAACAATGTTTCTGAGATCAGTGTGCTTTAGCACTGACAAAAATTTTAAAAATCAATGTTTTGGGTTCTATTCTATTTATAAATACCCTGAATAACAGTTTTTCTCATATATCTTCCACATTCATATAGTAAACATTTAAAATTTTATTTATATATAGACTATTTACTTATTAAGCATAGATATATTAAATAAATTATTACAGATAAAAGCAAATGATGGGCTATCACAAAAGATATGCAAACAATGCATTGAAACAATTCAACTTGCATTACAATTTAGACGAACAAGTAAAAAAACTGAAAGAGCTTTACTCAATATGGCATATGGAAAAACAAGGAAGAGATTACTAAAACCAAAAGAAACAAAAAAAGTTTCAAAATATGAACTGAATTATGAGAAAATTGAAAATAATTTGGTTCCCTTGACCAATTTTGATGTAAAGCCAAAACTTGATGATGAGGTATTGTAGTCATTATTTTATTATATACTAGCGGCCATCCGCAGCTTCACCCGCTTAAACTACATGATTATTGATTTCATAAACAGAATTGATTGACAACTATAATGACTTCTAATATGATTTTTTTACTACATTATCGTAATTGTATAAAAATTTTTGATTTTTTTGAATTAAAAAATATGACCAATGTTGATATTTAAAAAAAAAAAATTAAATCAGCTGCACGCTGTATCCTGCACACAGCAGGGTAGGCAGAGGGAACCTAGTTCCTCCAGAAGCAGAGTATTATTGGTATTATAAACGTAAGAGTAAACAAATATAATCAGAAATCTCCGAACTGCTAAGCTATTGGGAGTTACACATGTTATTGTGAGTCAACCATAAAAGATAGACATACGCTGTCTTGGGATATTTTTTTTATAATTTTATGTAGAATATTTCCGTTATACATGGTTTTGCTGTAGCTTTAACCATTATGGCTGTCAGGATGCTTAAAAAATCAAGTATTTTCTCCCGTTTTCCCAACATTTCCTTTTACTGCTCTGCTCCTACTCATTGAAGCGTGATGAAAAGTATACTATGACCTGCCCAGGAGTATGAAGAATAACTGTACCAAGTTTCGTTAAAATCCGTCAAGTAGTTTTTGTGTCTATAAAGAATATACAGACAGACAAAAATTTTACTGATTGCATTTTTGGCATCAGTATCGATCTCTAATCACCCCCTGATAGTTATTTTGAAAATATATTTCATGTACAGAATTGACCTCTCTACAGATTTATTATAAGTATAGAAGATAGATAAAAATATATTTTAAATATCATTAACTACTTGATCTTGAAGAACCACTTTATCTAGTGTTTTTTTAGCTTTATGCTGTATCCTGTATATAGCAGGGTAGGAAGAAATTTAGTGTTAACACACTCTATTTCCTTTAAGATAATTCCGTTCCCCAGTTGCCTCTGAATTCTTGAGGCATTGTGTAATAAGTGGCAGACCTCTTATTTATCATTAAGTAAATTAATAATAATGCTAACCTTTAGGAAACACCTAACTATATTTTTTTATTACAGGAACAAAATTTAAATTTAAACACCTTACAAGAAAAAAGTAAACGGGAAAGGATCCCCCTCACATCACCATACAAATGCAATACATGCAACAAAGAATTCAGAATGCGTGCCACTTACAAAGCACATATGAGATTTCATACTAATTATTATGTTTGTGAGGTAAGTATGGTTTAAGTTAGTGAACTAGTTCTCCGTTTTTTATTTTTTGCCTGTTTTTTGTTATGTGGAACATTTACTCTGCATATAGCTCGATGGGCAGTATGTTCTAGTGATATAGTACTCCATTCTTTACGCACAGCCTGTTTTTCGAAACATTGTGTGTCGAAAGAGAAACTCAATGCCGCGCTTTATGTTCTTACCAGTCCAAGAAATTGAAAATAATTCATCCCTCCGAGTGGAAATTGAACCCACTACAGTTGTGTTCCTTACAGTTACATGATGTGCTGCTGTCAAGATTTCAATCTTCAGTTTTCTCTCAGGGTGCAATTTATTTTTATTTTCCCATATTTTGTAAGAAAACAACGCCATTCAATATCTTAAAACGTGTGTAAAGACCGGAAAGTAGATAAAGTACAGTATCATCGACGAGTTATGATAGTCCTGAAGCTGCTAACATGCTAACCTAATTTTTAGATAGCCACGACTCGTCGACGGTACTGTAGATAATATATTTAATATTAATATCTAAGTCACATTTTCTGCGCCTACTATATTATACTGGGGGTGTTGCATAAAACTTAAAAAAATAATTATAAAACAATAAATATTGTTTTTTGCAGTCATGCGGCAAACGCTGTCGCAACAACAATCAATTGCAAGAGCACAAAAGAGCAAGACACGGCCTCGGAAGAATACACAAATGTGCATATTGTGAATATAGTTCGGCCACTAAAGAGGCTTTGACGGTAAGTAAGTGGTAGAAAATTTGTTAATTTGTTGTTTTTAGGTGGGTGTTGTGGGCTTGAAATTGATTGGAGACAAGGAAAGGCAAGATACGATAATATTGCGAGTGCAGGAAGTGGCTTTTTGTTTAAGCTATTCAATCATTTTAAGCAAATAATGAGAAAATAAATCAACCAGAATTGAGAATGATTATATACTATAGGCAGTAGTTGTAGGTTCCACCCACCCATTTCGAGTAATACTCATACTTAATATATTCTTATTAAATGTGAGAATGTGAGTTAGACAAGGGAACAAGAAACGAGAAATATTGGCTTTATTATAAGCTATATTTTTCTATTATTCTATTGTACAAACATGCATTCTTAAATAATAGCACTCTTACTCTAACTCTTTCTCTTACTAAAGATACACGAAAGACGTCACACGGGTGAAAGGCCATACGTTTGTGATCATTGCGGAGCGACGTTTCACAGGCGGTCGAATTTAGTGCAGCATATAGCTATACATTTGCCTGAGAGGAATTTTCAGGTAAGTTTATGGATAAACAGGCGACCCACCTGCGGCTTCGCCCGCTTAAAGTTAATGTTGTGTTATAGTCAAATTATACAAAATGATTATATAATTTGTTGCCTGTGTTATTTTGATATATAAGTTGTATTATTGTACAATGAAATTGTACATTCAGTATATTTAAATCTATTGAACAAACATCCATCCATCTAGTTGTTTTGTTTTTTTTGTTTAACAGCAGTAAAAGTATTTTAAATATAAACACTTTTCGAGGGAACGAACTTATGTACATCCAGACATAATGGCTTTAATATGCGAATCAGCACCCCGCACTCAGCAGGGTAGGCAGAGGGAACCTAGTGTTAAGACACTTCGTTCCCCACTTTCCGCCAACTTCTGGAGGCATTGTTGAGTGTTGAGTGGCGGAACTCAACGCCTTGCTTTGCTTCGACACCAGAGTGAAGGAATGAAAATATAAATGTAAATAAAGAGGCCGGTCGTGGCGCAATGGCACGAGGTGTGTCTGTAAAACCGACTGGTTGTGGGTTCGATCCCCACTCGAGAAGATGAAATTTTACTTAAATTTATATTTCCATTTCTTCGCTCTGGTGTCGAGGTTAAGCGCGGCGTTGAGTTCTGCCACTCAACACGCAATGCCTCCAGAATTCGGCAGAAAGTGGGAAACAGGAGTGTCTTAACACTAGGTTCCCTCTGCCTACCCTGCTGTGTGCGGGATACAGCGTGAAGCTGATTTATTTTAAATATTTCATCCCCTCGAGTGGGGATCGAATCCACAACCAGTCGATTTTACAGCCACACTTGGTGCCCCAGCGCCACAACTGGCCTCTATGCAAATGTGTTTTATCAATCTGTATTTTAATTGTATAATGATGATATATTATTTACAAATTACCTTTTATATATAAAACAGTTGCCTTTATTTTCTTATTAAAAGCATAAAACTGGATTGTTAGATCTTGATTATTTAAAAATTATAAAAGAAAAAAATACATGTTAAGAAAATCATTTGTAATAATCAATCACCACAATGACCACTGTTAATTTAAAAACGTCATATAAACATATAATTTTAAATCAATTCTAATTCGTAATTTTTTCTTCCCACACAGTGCGACTTATGTCCAAAACGGCTAAAATCACGCAAATTCCTACAAATACATAAACATAATGCACACACTGGCAAACGCTATGGTTATCTGTGTAGTATATGTGACCACAGATTCGAAAAACCTAATAAAGTTAGAGCCCACACTCGAAGGGTTCACGGGGTACCAGATGATCAACAAGGACCGATTGTAAGGGTTCAAATTTAGTTTTGGGTGGTTCAATTAAAATTTTCTTGTTTTTTTTGTTATGCCAACTTTGGTTTTGAAGCTTTGTTATTGTTCATAGATAAGTTAGTTGGTGACAAATGTAATACACATTTTTTTATCATTGTATTAAAACTGTTTATCATTAGATCTATATAAATAGATGATCATATAAATTAAGTTCACTTCAGTTTCTTATTATATAAAATTATGACGTAATTATTGAATATAATTTAATTGTATAGTGAATAATATAATAATCAAAACACAAAAAAAAAATGAACCCCGACACAATAACTCTAAAAAGTAAACAAACAAATAGAAAGCTGATAATCTTCCAAACGGCCGAACATCTGTGGATGTGAGATCATATGTATATATGTTTGGTCACATGTGTGGAGGTTAGATCGCGTGTGTGGATGTGAGATTATATGTATCGATGTGAGATCATATATGTGGGTGAATATTTGAAGATAAACATATTCGGGGTTCGTAAAATTAATTCAAATATTGTGTCCAATTACAACATTTATAGGTTTAATATGATGTTTATAGAGGCGACTATTGAAGGAAACCAAACGCACACTTGTTGGACTACTCTATA
>DWQW01003941.1:0-21093 GCA_018249695.1 Heliconius erato demophoon | reverse complement strand
CATTTCTAACGTCCATTTCCGTATATGGGGGACTCGCATTTGAACTTCCGTTGGTCGCAAAGGTGAAATATTTTCATAAGGAATTCTTTAATTATTTATATCAGCTTCACGCTGTATCCCACAGCAGGGTAGGCACAGGGAACCTAGTGTTAAGACACTCCGTTCCCTACTTTCCGCCGAATTTTAAAGGCATTGCGTGCTGTATGGCCGAACTCAACGCCGCGCTTTGCCTCGACACCAGAGCGAAGAAATGAAAATATAAATGTAAATAAATATTTCACTTCCTCGAGTGGGGATCGAACCCACAACCAATCGATTTTACAGTCACACTTTGTGCCTCTGCGCCACGACCGACCTCAAATCTTTCCTTTTTTTGCAAATGCAAGTGAAGAAAAATAGTTAAAAAACGTTAATTTCTTGCGTTACTTGCTCGATTTATGGAGAACGAATGACGTGTCAGAACAGTGTCTTAGCACTAAAAAAATCCGCAATATTGTTATATAATTTCAATAAGCATTTATCATAATATATTTTAAAATAGTGAATAAAACTCCAAAACAGCCTTAAATCTCACAAAATTAATAAAATGTGGAAAAAAAAAACGTAAACAAAGACTAATCTACCATTTTATATGTATAATGCACCATGAACATGTTAAAGAACTAAATACATCCTGGTTTGAACGATACGTATTGTCTTTTTGTGTTTGTATCATCGTTGGATACAATTCGAAGAAGAGATAATATTAATATTGATTATTTAAATTAAGAGGCCAGTCGTGGCGCAGGGGCACGAAGTGTGACTGTAAAACCGACTGGTTGTGGGTTCGATCCCCACTCGAGGAGATGAAATATTTACTTTAATTTATGTTTCCATTTCTTCGCTCTGGTGTCTAGGCTAAGCGCGGCGTTGAGTTCCGTCACTCAGCACGCAATGCCTTCAGAATTCAGCGGAAAGTGGGGAACGGAGTATTTTAACGCTAGGTTCTCCCTGCTTACGGTTCTGTGTGCGGGAATAAGCGTGAAGCTAAAAAAAGTTGAAATAAACTAAAACAGAAAGTAAATTTTCATATCTACACAAAAGAGCCACGAGAAAAACGGTAAATTATATTAAAATAAGTTATTAATAAGGATAAATTAATTCTTGTTTTTCCTTATAAGCCTTATAGGTAAAGAGAAACAGAATGGACGAAGTATTTACGTTATTTTTAATATATATTTAATATTAGGTAAAAAATTGAAGAGTTTGTTTGGTTACACGCACGTTACACGCTAATCTCAGGAACTACTGGTTCAAATTACAAAAATTGTTTTGTGTTAGTTTGTGTAACCCATTCTAACTGCAGTCTAAGCTATTCTTTCATTTAGAATGTACCACAGCGGCGAGCCGCAGCAAAAAAATAATAGTAGTAGAGTGATCACGAGACCGTCGGGGCAGGTGTGTGTGCAGACCCCTGTGTGAGGTGTGACTATAACGCGACGGTTGTGGGTTCGATACTCATTCGTGGGAATCCACGATTATTTATTAATATCTTAATTTCTAGCCAACATTAACTTTTTTTGCATTTTACACCTTTTAACAAGACGTATTAGAGCAAAATCCCAGGGCCTTCAGGCCTACATATTTAAATACGAGCGTTTCTACTTTAACGTAGGTGAGTGTGCACGTTCAGTTGGCGCTACCTTTGAAAGGACACCTTTCAAGTTAGTAAGTACGCATACGTAACGAATATATATTAAACTATTCATTCTCAAAATTTTGGCTCTGTTAAAATGACGTAGGTCTGGGGGCCTTGGGACCTTAGTCTATATACTTTAATTACTTGCTTCACTAATTTTCGAATGTCTATAAATATGTACATAAATTAATTTATTAAACCATATAATTATTCACACAACGTAAAATATTCATATAACTTATAATGTTATTTATTAAATCGTATTACATTAGTCTATTATTTAGCTTAAATTTCCTTGAAAGATTTAAAGACTTTTAACTGCATATAGACTTACAGACAGCAGAAAGCAAAACGAAAACACATTTTTAATCGGTTTATATATTTTTTCCTTTTTTTTTCTACTATTTTGTTTAAAATCTAATATATTACTATGTAATAGTAACAAAAAAACATATTTTTACATAATATTGCATAGCTTAAATTCAATCATTACCTTAACTTGGCACCCGCGCACAGTGCGCTGACCTTGCAAACAGGCGGCTCTGGCCTTTTGTCTAAAGCCTGTTTCTAATTTTGATATATTCTCTAATGTTAACACATTAAAACTAAAAGCGAAAAATCGAAACTAATGGTGTTCTAATACTATTAATAATACCAAAAAGATAATAACATAAAATAAAAACATTTAACACAGTATGTTTATTCATGTTTCCAATAAATTCTATATTATTTTTGAAAATATAAATTTAAATGGATTATATAATTTCAACTTACTAATAAAACTATATAAATCCAAGCAGAGTAGGCAGAATTATTAGAATCAGTTCTAAACTTTCCGCACTTTTGAAAGATTGCGTATTGAGTTAAAGCAGTAAAATTTAACATTTTAATGATAATCATTTCTCCAGAGTGGGAATCAAACTCACGGCCGTCGTGTTTACAATCGCAAAATCAGTAGCAGCCAAGTACATTACAAACATTGTCTGAACATTGCACCACTGCGCCACGAAGGCATCACTTTAAATTGATTAATACTACATTAATTTAGTATAATATTTTCTTTTATTTATTATTAAAGGTGTCTTCCATATTACTCTAACTTATAATTTACTTGATTAAGCAATTTGTAGAAGTTCCGTTATTGAAAATGACTATGTGAAATTCCTAAAATATCGAGATCTGCCACTTAACACGCAGTGCCTCCAGAATTCAGCAGAAAGTGGGGAACAGTGTCAACACACTAGGTTCCCTCTGCCTATCCTGCAGTGTGCGGGATACAGCGTGATGCTAAAATATCAATTATCTACTTACGAGTAGGTACCAATTACACATGAAGTTAAAATGACAAGCAATACCTTCAATTTTGGTTTATATACTATTACAATTAACATAACATCTAAGGGCTTATTATAATTAAATAATAATAATAATTAAATAATAATAATAATTAAATAATAATTAAATAATAATAATACTATTAAAAGGAATAAAAAAATCATACTATTAATAATGCACTTTTTTCTTTCCTAAGTGTGAATTTACACTTTAAAAATGTCAAAAAAAATAATAATAATACACCACTAACACTATATAAGAGAAAGAGTCACCTTAGTTTATAAGAAACCTTAGAAATATGTCAATGGCTTTAAAGAAACACACTATAAACGCTAATTAAAAAAAAAACGCAGAAAAAAAGACACGTACACCTGAGAGCCTGTTGTTTTTTCCCCAATAAAAAAAAACGACAACAGCAGCAACATCCAACTGTTTTATATTCATGAAACTGCATTAGTCTCGCGCTAATAAGTCACTAATGTTATTGACTATTTTCACAGAAATCATTCGTCATAGGCGCGATGGACTGTTGAAACTGTTATATTTATCACTACATACCTTAGACTCAAGTTTTTAAACCGCTCTCAAGTCTGAAATCGATCTTGAGATGCCGTTTTCAGTGAACAGCTTCTCAAGATCGATCTCAGACTTGCAAGCGATTTATAAATGCGGGCCTAAGTATACTTGTTATGTAGTTAAAAATTACATTCGTTTATAGGATAAGTTGTTCAATAAGGAGGTTCGCCTTGCAGAACGTCATTTATTTTAATTAGGTTAGCTTCTAAAACTTTAACATGATATATTAAAGATATACTTTAATATACAAAAAATATTAATATAATTTAGCTTTAAGGCTGTCTAATTTTAAGTAAAGCAAAGTTACAGCGCCGGTGTTATCATTATAATCTGATGAATTAACCAATATCTAAATTAAAATTTATAAATAATTGAATCAGCTTCACGCTGTATCCCGCTCACAACAGAGGGAGTCCTAACCTAGTGTTAAGACACTCCGTTCCCCACTTTTCCCTGAGTTTTGGAGGCATTAAGTGTTGGGTGGCAGAACTCAATCCTCGCTTTGCCTCGACACCAGAGCGAAAAAATGAAAATATAAATGTAAATAAATATTTCATTTCTTCGAACCCACAACCATTCCGATTACAGTTAAATATCTGTCCACTTCGTTAATATGGCATCAAATGAGTGTATTGTTGAAAATATTTACATAAAATATACACCCATTTATAATATAATATTTAAAAAATACCTAATATTAATCAGCTTCACGCTGTATCCCGCACACTGCAGGGTAGCCAGAGGGAAACTAGTGTTAAGACACTCTGTACCCCACTTTCTGCCGAATTCTGAAGGCATTGCGTATTGAGTGGCAGAACTCAACGCCGCGCTCGTCCTCGACACCAGAGCGAAGAAATGGAAATATAAATTCAAGTAAATATTTTATCTCCTCGAGTGGGAATCGAACCCACAACCAGTCGGTTTTACAATCACACTTTGTGCCCCTGCGCCACGACTTTCTTACAAAATACTTAATATTGTAATCACATTAATATCCTAAAGCAATATGGAATCGAACTCACGACATCCGACCTAGTAGCCAAAGTAACTAATTAAAAAACAATATAGCAATAAGAGTAAAGTTAATTTAAATAGCTGCATAAAAATTGTTTTAGATCGAATGAATGTGCAAAGTATAGAGGTTCAGTTAAATGCCAAGGTGAACTACTTATTCCAACAATCACCGTTTCTACGCGGACAAAATTAATTTCAAAGTCATTCAAAAAGCTCTCGCATGATTTTATTTCTTTTTTTTTCCAGTTTCACGCGGTATCCCGCATATAGCAGGGTAGGCAGAGGGAACCTAGTGTAAAACACTCGGTTTCCCCACCTTCTATTGCGCGTTAAGTGGTGGAACTTATCGCCGCGTTTTTGCCTTGGTACCAAAGCGAAGAAATGATAATACTAATTAATAATAATTCATTTTCTCAAGTTGGGATCGAACCCACAACCTTCGTGTTACAGTCAAAAGCTTTTGTCACTGCGCCACGACGGCCTCAATAATTGTCTGGAACTCTTTTAATTTAAAGTGAGCTATAACATACCTTTATAAGGAAAATTAAAGCAATATATATAAGGATTTTTTCTTGTTCTTTTGTTAAAATATGATTTTTTTTGTTTGTTTTTTTCTTATTACAACTATAGCTTTGGTGCGTCAATCAAATAAATAATTTATGAACATAATCTGTAAAAAATATATTTTAAATTATATGAAATACTAATTATATTCTAATTACAATTTTATTATATATTTTAAAATTTTTAGATTAATATGTGCTTCGTAATAAACCGAAAAGTGCATATTTAAGATATTCCAAGTACGTATACTTTTTAAAAACATTGGATTGGGGCGTGGTCGAGCTTGTCTCGAAAGTCCAAACGAAAGTGAAACTGTTGATGTTTAGACGTCATATTATTACCTCTAGGAATTTTAAATACTGTTTTCGTAATATCTGTATACAAAATATTCGAATATTATATAATCAAAAAAATATATAATTTGAATTCTTGAGTATTAATACCACTTTTTAGTTAAAAAAAGTTAATTTATATAAGACGGATGCTTGGATTTGTTGGTTTAATATATTTATTTAAATAAAACATGAGTACGATTCGTAGTTGAATTTACAAGGAGATCATATGGATACTTATCAGCTTCACGCTGTATACTACACACAGCAGAATAGGCGGAGAAAACCTATTGTGAAGACACTCCGTTTCTCATTTTTCCGTCGAATTCTAGAGGCATTGTGTGTTAAGTAGAGGAAAACAACGCGGCGCTTTTGCCTCAAAAGCAGAGAAATAAAAATACGAAATAAAAATACGAAATATTTTATTTCAACGAGCGGGGGTCGAACCTACAACCAGTCGCGTTTACAGTCACATACTTGTCTCTCATCTCTATTTATCATATCGATACCTACAGTTTTTTCTAATAATTCAGTCAGGGATTTCATTCACTTTTAAAATTAAATCAGCCTCACGCTATATCCCACACCCAGCAGCTTCACACTGTATCCCGCACCCAGCAGAATAAACAGAGGGAACCTAGTGTTAAGACACTCCATTCCCCACTTTCTGCCGAATTCTGGAAGCATTGCGTATTGAGTGGCAGAACTCAACGCCGCGCTTTGCTCGACACCAGAGCGAAGAAATGGAAATATAAATTTAAATAAATATTTCATCTCATCTAGTAGGGATCGAAGCCAACAACCAGTCGGTTTTACAGTCACACTTTGTGTCTCTGCGCCACGACTGGCATCAAAATTTAATTACTTTTTTATATATATACTCACAAATTAACCGCTGATATACATAGTATATAGTAACAAAAGTATCTTACCTGTCCTTTAGAGATGATAAAGAATGTATCTCCCCTAGCACCTTGTCTTATGATGTAATCACCGTTCTGGTAGTGTGTCTCTTCTAAAACATCAGAGATCTTTATGAGGGTGTCTTCTGGAAGATTTTTGAAGATCGGCACACTGTTTAACAAAATATAAGTTTAGTTTTCTGTATTGCATCATTTTATAGGGATATGTCGTTAAGATAACAAAAAATATATAACATTTCTATGGTAAATACGTAGAGGATTTTTAAAAAATAACTGTGAGTTAAATAAATAGCAATTTTTTTTATTCAGTGAAATTTATTGTAACGTAAAAAAAATGTAATAATATATTTTTTTGATTCACGCTGTATTTAAGCACACATAGAAGAAGGAACCTGGGAAGCGTATATAAAGATACTTCCGTACTTCGACTAGCGTAACCCAACGCCGCACTTTGCCTTGTTAGCAGTAGAGAAAATTAAATACTTAATTTTCCCCTGTACGGATGATAGGCCTAGAATATTGTATATTGATAATTAAGAGAGGATTTCATAAATACATTCGAAAGTGCAGCATCCGCTCCATTATCGTGTAATAATTATATTCGATCAGTATAAAGGAAATGGTGCAATCAACATTAGCTATACCTACTACAGGCTGTACGAGTTTATCAAAGTCCCTTCACGATGTATATTTAATATTTAGAATTTCATGTATTTGTTGCATTTTGTAGTGTGAGCGGAAAGAACGTAGGAATATATCACTTTTTCTTTTATTTTCCAAGCAAAAATAGAAGAGGTGTCCAAGTTGAAAAAAAATTACAAAAATTAAATCAGTATCACGCTGTATCCCGCACACATCAGGATAGCACAGGAAAACTAGTGTTAAACTCTCCACTCGCCATGAAAAAAAATTAAAATGATTTATTTATTCAATGTAAGTAGTGAATAAAAGTATTTATATTTCTTTTGAATGCAATAAAGAATTATACAAATTTTAACATTAACGTTTTCTAAACTCATGGACTTACTCAGTTTGACAAGACCTCAACGATTCGTTTTAATCTTTTTAAAGGTGTCTGGGTGGAGAAAATTAAAAAGTTATTAATACTTGATATCTTTGACACTTGATAGCTGCGTAAGCCGATACTTTATCTGTATTGTAATCAAAGTTACCATTTGTTTTTTAAGAAGCCCAGGCCGTATCTAAATAAGACCAAAAAAATCTCGATCAGTATAGATTAGTCAAGGAGATAACTCCAGTTGATGTTAACATAAAATATAAGTATTATCTATACTTTCCAAGATTTGTATTTCCATCTTTTAGAAATTAGTATATTTTAATATTCTAAAGTACATTTTTTTTGAGTGCACTAACCAAAAAGCTTTTGAATTTGCTTTGGTCAACATTCAATATTGCCTATGAGATATGATGCTGGAAGCAGATGCTACGAATTCCATGAACAGCATAATGGACCTAAAAGTCAAACCTCGGCCAGCTGAAAATCCAAATCAGACTCTCCACTACCAGTTATCAACTAATTCTCTTATACTTTAGCTACATAATTCGAAGACAGTCTGATAATGTCCAAAAACATTGTTGGTAGCACAGACAAAGAGTCCTGGATGCATCTTGTTATCACCTGGATCACCTCCACCAGGACCTACCACAACGGGTACTACGTTCAGTAATGAAAGAAAACGACGAAGAAGAAGAAAAATGATGCTTATACACAAATATACAAATATAAATTTAAAATATCCTATCCTTATAATAATTGAGTAAATATTCAAAAGACTATGATAGCCTTCACAGTATATTTTTGCCTAGATAATAAAATAACCTAGCGCTGTCACACTATTGAAAAACATTTAAAATAATGACTTGCTCCAGTTAGGCGTTGTTTATGTCTAACTAAAGCATTAAATTAGTCAAATGTTAATTATTATTATCTATTCTATAAATATTAAATAGCCGTTTTCCGTAAATTTGACTTAATTTATCTAACAAAGTTGTTTATAATTAATATTATAATAAATATCGTTTAAGAACAATTTTATTATATGTTAAGTATTCTATATTTAATACATAAAGGATTAAAAATAAATATTTTGTCACAAAAAAAAAAACAGGTTCAGGCTGTAACCTGCACACAGCAGGTTAGGCAGAGGGAACTTAGTGTTAAGACACTCCGTTCCCCATTTTCTGCCGAATTCTGGAGGCATTGAGTGTTGAGTGGCAGGGATCGAACCCACAACCAGTCGGTTTTACATTCACACTTCGTGCCGCTGCGCCTCGACTGGCCTCTACTTTATGTCACAGGTGTATTTATTTAACTTTACTAAGTTATTTTTAATAATTTAAAAAAGTAATACTAAAAAAGTATGTATATTATTATGCAGTAAAAAATGGCAATATTGAAACAGCCTGGCCTGGCAACATCAATTATTATAACGATACATTATGAACAGGCTCCGAGTGCCAACGAACGGGGTAAGTAGGGTGACAATGCTATTGACACATTTAAACACGCTACTTTAAAACTTATAAATATAAATTATCTGCAATTTTCTTGAATTAGAATAAGCTTACGAGGAGTCTGTATAGTGAATAGATACTTTGTACTGTAATTATTTAGTATTCCAAGAGTAACACATGATTTATTACTGAATTATTTAATTTAATTATTGAGGCCAGTCGTGGCGCAAAAGCACAAAATGTGACTGCAATTCGACTGGTTGTGGATTCAATTACGACTCGAGGAAATGAAATAATTGCTTAAATTTATATTTTCATTGCTTCGCTCTGGAGTCGAGGCAAAGCGCGGCGTTGAGTTCCTCAACACACAATGCCACCAGATTTCGGCGGAAAGTGGGGAATGGAGTGTCTTAACACTAGGATTCCTCTGCCTACTCTACTGTGTACGGGATATGAACAGCGTGAAGATGATTACTGAACTATGAGTAAATATAAATATTACTATCAGAGAGAGGTTAGTGTCTAAGCGAAAAAAAAACTTTTTTTAATATTAGAACTTTGCTAATAATATCGAAACACCCTTAAATTAGCTTTTTGTTCTTTTGTATATTCTTAGCACATGAGATTTATAGAATATGTTAGGTCTCGAGATCATATACCGCGAACTGCGTTTACTTTATCTTTACATACATATAATTACATAAACTTTACTAGGTTAGTGTAAAAAAAACGAGTACTAACTACAAAGCCAGTTTATCCTATTTAAAACGAAATATTTGGCTACTATCGACACGTATGTTTTGTTTTCACGGTCAACGAGTACTGACATAAAGTGCGAGGACTGTAAATCGAAAGCGGTTTCACAAGGTTCAATATTTGAAAATAATAGTGATCCTCATCAAATATGCATTTTGTAGCAAAAACCAGTGGCTTATTGAGAACGGTAACAGAATAACTTTTTCCAATGGAATTTACAAGTAAAATCGAATTTGTTTGAGTAATTTTATAAAATTTATGGCCAACGCGTATTATGGTCAACGCGGATGGTTGTGGGTTTGATCCCCACTCGAGGAAATAAAATATTAATTTAAATGTATATTTTCATTTCTTGCCTCTGGTGTCCAGGCAAAGCGCGGCGTTGAGTTCCGCTAGTAAATATGCAATACTCTGCCTACTACTGCTGCCTGTAGGTTCCCTCTGCCTACCTTGCTGTGGGCGGGATATGGCGTGAAGCTCATTTAATTATTTTATGAAAGATATTAAAGATATCTCTTTTTACTTTGCTTAAGATGCTTACTAGTGACTTAAAAAGAAAAAAAGAATCCATCAATCCACAAACAAAAAGGCATATATAAAATTGTTATTTTTTGTTCAGCTATTGCGAGCCCATGACTTGTAATTTTAAATTTTTGAATAATCTCTATAGTCTGGTGGTACCTACATTGTATTATATTATTCTCATAGCTTTATTGTTTTATTTACAAAACTAAAAAATTTTAAGCAAGCGTTACGTACAGTGACCTTAGTGTGTAATATTATTGTTTTTCTTTTTTACAAGCCACAGTGAATGTATGTAATTCAAATATCAAGGTCACAACACGTATACACGACGCTGACGCTGGAATAAAATGATTTATTTATACAATGTGATCGAGAAATATATTTTTATATACATATGTATGTACCGTATAATTTGATGGATTACATAATTAAGAAAAAAATTAATACTCATTACATATTTCTTTATTTCTATCTCGCATTGTAAGCAAATAAGTATTTCTTATAATCTTATCTATTGACAAATCGCTTCGTTTTTAGGGTTCCGTACCTAAAGATTCAAACGGTAATCTATTACTAAACTCTGTTCCGTCAGCTGAGATTGTTTGCGGTTTTTATAAATAATTGTACGGAACCCGACCCTGGACAAATCCGACTCGCAATTAATCGGTTTTTTTATTTCCATTTTTAAGCCTATTAATGACAATACTCTTACTTTAAATCGAATACTTGATCTTTGTCTATTGATTAGAATATAATACAATAATTTTACTAAATCTGTTGTCTGTGCCACAACAGACATATTTTAACAATGACCTAAATACATAACTTAATCAAAAGTAAACAAAAAAATGCTAAACCAAAACAGTACAAACCAAATAAAAAATAAAGCACAAACTGTTAAGCCATCGTTTTCTACAAACCCGACAGTAACAAACCACAACTAATGTCGTTTAACGATGTCAACCCACAAAACTGAGACGCGAGTTCGAATTCGTGACCATTTTACTAATATACAACACAATTTTATAGTTACCTACATACCTACTATGGAGCTGGTCGACAGTTTAAACTCTCATTGCTTCAAGGAGTGGGAGTTTAATATGGTTGTTGGCTGTTGATTAAGAAATAGGGTAGGCTATATAAATAGAAATGGGCTAGGCTATATAGGTTTTGCCCTTGTAGAGCGCAAGCACAGTTGGTACTGATAAAGAAAATTATAAAGTCACTATTTTGTACACAAAATATTGTGTGTTTTGTGTATTTCATGTTTAGTAAAAAATTTGGTGTTTGTGTGTTAGTCACAATTGAAAATTGTTCGGCTATGTTTGTTATCAATTATCCAAATATATTGAATATGTTTTTTTTTATGTATTCATAGATAATAATTTAGTTTCACACTGTATCCTAGAAAACTATACTCCATTCCCATTAAGACATTTCTGTTTTCAAATTTCTACTAAATTGTCGAAACACAACGCCGTGCCACTGCGCCACGACTGGCCTCCATATTACGCTATTTTGATAATAACTCTCTTTTTGTAGCAATGGAGTAATAAGTGATACAATTATATAACTGAGTGTCTATTACGCAACTGTAATTGTTAACAAATGGTTATTATGATATTAAACGTAGACATACCTATGTAGTTTCAATAGAAATAAGATAATTAATGCTCTTGATTGTTGCAATCACATCGAGATCAGTTAAGTTTTCCTTTTTACAGTAGATTAGTATATTTTTCTTAAAATATACACAACAACATTCACTCTAACTGTTCCAAAAAATATAAGTTATGTAATATTGATATGATATGAATATAATGAGTTTATAACCTGATTTAAATGCCACAGCCATCATTTGCAAGTATTCAATTTTTTTTAACTTGCAAGTATCAGGGTAGGCAGAAGGCCTAGTGTTAAGACCATCGCTCTCTACTTTCCACCGAATTCTGGAAGCATTGTATGTTGAATAGCAGATCTTAACGCCGCGATTTAACGCCAGAGCGAAGAAATAAAAATATTAAATATTTTATTTCCTCGACTAGGTATCGAACCCACAACGTTTACACGTGCCAAGACTGGCCTTAAAGTATTTTAATAAATCAAAATAAATCAGCTTCACGCTGTATCCCGCACACAGCAGGGTAGGCAGAGAGAACCTAGTGTTAAGACACGAATTCTGGAGGCATTGCGTGTTGAGTGGCAGAACTCAACGCCGTGGTATTTTAAAGTATATAAATATTACATAATATTGCCTTATATTTGATTATAGCAGCGAACTGATAAATAGATATATAATTGCATATAGATACATGTCAGAGAAGTATGTCGAGGCAGTGGAAGCGTTAATAGGAAAACAGCTTCGGCCGTCGCATTCTGTAATCATCATTAACACTGTAATCTTCGTCCTCACAAATGAACTCATTCTTAGAATTAGGATGGATGTACAGTACGGTCATGAAGTCGTGGTCAACCTGAAGTTAGCTGTAGATCGCAAAAAAATATATTTTCTTTCCGAGTGAACAATATATGCACAGAAAACCTAAGTGCAGGGTGGCCACGACTTATTGACCGTACTGTATCTTAGCTAGACATCAGTTGTTTCAAGCAAAATTAAACAATGCGTGTCTCTCATCATTTATTTATAAGAATAAATAAGGCGCTTCAAATGTATTGGTCGCGGAGTTTTGATATATTGAACCTAACAGGTTTATTATCTTTACATCTCCTGCATGTTATCCTCTGTCAGAATAAAAATATCGATTTTATTTTTTTTTTCATACGCTACGTTACAGATCTTTCTACATCTAATAGATATATATTTTTCAAACTCAAACCTATCAACTAATACTTATTTAGAAAACGTAATAAAATTTGAACGCAGCAGGATTCGAACCCGCGCCTCCTGGAAACCGATCAGGCACTCTGACCACTAAGCCTCATCAAGATACGTCGAAATTTTTATACGCTTGTTACAACTTATTTATGTTGTTAGCATCTCTGTAGGGAGACTTTTACAAATTTCCGCTACCCAAAGATATTTAGTAAGAATTATGGTCTGGCAAATGAGAATGCTATTTAAAATATTTTTAACACATTTTACAAGTGTGGAATAACACAATCAACTAAGTTTATCAACTTTTATAAGTTATACTTGTCGTTGACGTAAATCCTAAAATTGGTACGGAACCCTCAATACGAGTTCGACTCGCACTTGACGGGTTTTTTGTAAGTATAGCATTTACTCTTATAATATTTACAGCTACAATTTAAATTATTATATATTAGTGAACACTAATTATAAATTGTATAAAACATAATATAAGAATATACAAGACCAATAAGAACAACGTATGGGCGGTGACCATGACGCACTCCAGTCCAGTCTTCCTAGAACGATACAGCATACGGACCAGCAGTGAAAGGATTGAAAATTCAAATGTCACGACTGCATGAGTTGCAGCGTGACAAATATTTCGTAAAGTATCGCACACGCCTCTTGGGCAACAAACAGACGGTTTCATCACCTCTTTGTTTATACAATCGCTTTAATTTGTAAGAAAAAATCTTGAAAATCAAAATGTAAGTACTGTGTTTGTGTTGTGAATACTGAATGCTATAATATGTCACTGTCGGGGAAAGGCCTTCTTGCTGTGATTTGTGTTCGAGAACGATATTGTAATAATTATGTCTTGTGCATACATGTATATGCGGGGTTTGTATGTAATATATCTAAAATGGTGTGTTGGGGCCAGTCGTGGCGCAATGGCACAAATAAACGACTGGTTGTGGGTTCGATCCCCGCTCGAGAAAATGAAATATTTATTTACATTTATATTTTCATTTCTTCGCTCTGGTGTTGAGGCAAAGCGCGGCGTTGAGTTCCGCCACTCAACACGCAATGCCTCTAGAACTCGGCGGAAAGTGGGTAACGGAGCATCCTAACACTAGGTTCCCTCTGTTTACCCTGTTGTGTACGGGATACAGCGTGAAGCTAATTTTCTTTTTAATACAAAATGTATCACCTCTTAATGCACTATTTGTATGAAAAAGAAAATTTTTAAAACTAAGTTTACCTACTGCAATTTTAATATAAACTAAAGTGGTAAATAATTAAGCAATCACCGAGATCACATGCCATTGAATGATGTAGGATACTATGTACGTACGTAACAGTGTTGCTAGATTTTTTTACGGTGAATAGAGGGGTTTTTTTTTTTTAATTTAATTTAAATTTAATTTTGAATAGGGGGATTTTTGAACTTTCACCAAAAGCGGGACAAGAAGTTTAAATAAGGAGGACTTAATTTGTTGTATATCTAACTATTTGAATTTTAAGTAAAGCTTTCAATAGTGATAGATATCAGTATAAAATGTTTAATAATAGAAAGACATCACTGTACTTAAAGTATATTGTTTTGGTTTACCATATGTAAAGTATTTAAGTCTTCAGAATAGTTTTATATATGTAACTTACGAATATTATTCGTAAGTTTTTTCGAAATTATTTGTATTTTTATGAAAAGATTATTTGTATTTTTATGAAAAGATTATTTATATTTTTATGAAATGATTATTAACGAATTAAAATCTTAAAGTAATTAAAAAAAAAATCACAGTACGTAAATCCGTGAAAAGCGGGACTGTGCCTGTCCCGATCGAAACAATTCATTTTTCGGCTAAAAAACGAGACGTCGTCCCAATGCTAGTACGTAATAAAGCAAGGCGGTGTCTTACAAACTGAACACAAAAAACAAAGTGACTCTGCTAGGTGCTTTCCGCCTACCTTTAAATAAAAGAAAAAATACCATAAAAAGGTGATAAATAATTAAAAAAACATACCTAAATAGTGTTCTAACAACAAAACAGATGTTTTTTTTTTAGTTTAGTTAGTTTTTAATAGCAACTATTCAATTTTAATTCTTTATTTTTTTTTAAACAATCGTTAAACGTACGTTTAAAAATAGGGCAAAGACAAACACACGAAAGTGTAAAAGTAAACATTGATAGCACTACGTAAACAACCGGAAGAAAGAGTAGAACCTTATGAACTGGCCAGTAGTGATGTTAATGACCGAACCGACGTAAACATCGCGTTAAAAAACGAAACTGAAATAGCTGTTTCAAAAATAGATGATTTTATAAAACCAGAATGAAAGTCTAATATGAAGTTGAGATTCTTGTGTGTACGTGTCGTTTCATTATATAGTAAAAAAAAATTAAATTAAATTAGCTTCACGCTGTATCCCGCACACAGCAGGGTAGGCAGAGGGAACCTAGTGTTAAGACACTCCGTTCCCCACTTTCTGCCGGATTCTGGAGGCATTGCGTGTTGAGTGGCAGAACTCAACGCCGCGATTAACCTCGACACCAGAGCGAAGAAATGGAAATATAAATTTAAGTAAATATTTCATCTCCTCGATTGGGGATCGAACCCACAACCAGTCGGTTTTGCAGTCACACCTCATGCCGCTGCGCCACGACCGGCCTCAATATTATATAGTATAGTATCAAGTAAATATTATATATTATCAATTAAAAAAAAATACTCCGTTCCCCACTTAATGCCGAATTTTGGAGTTGTTGACTGGCGGAACTCAACGCCGCGCTTTGCCTCGACCCCAAATTAAAATATTAATTATTTCATCGCAGAGACAATCGAACCCACTGACATCCGCGTTTACGCCTGCCACGACTGGCCTCAAATACATATTCGTTTGACGTTTTCGTCGTTTTAATTTCGAATTTCGCCATAAAGGTCTTTTAGATTTGCCCGTTCGTGCGTAGCTCAGGTTGCATATTCACATTTATAATGACTATATTACATAAGTATAGCATTTACATGTACCAATAATGTCGGATGTGTGTATATAATAGTGTAGTGAAATTACTTTTTTGCTCACATCAACGAGATTAATATGTTTTTTGAGCAATATTTCTTAATGATGTGTCGAAAAGTCAAAGTTATTACAGTTTCATGTTTCTAAATATTTCGTATTAGATATATTATTAATGTAGAGGCAACGAGAGGCAAAAAAGCAAATTATACTCTAAGTAAGTGTACATATATTTTTTGAACTTATATAGGTACGTTTATACTGACAAAACTTATGTAAAAAGTGACGATGTCGTACTCCGACGACATTTAATATACTATAATTGAATTTAATATTAACTTGAGATATTTCCATTAATTATATTTTCTATTTAACAATGGGGGATTTAAGTTTTTTTTACTTTAAGCTGTAAAGCTAGGCAGAGGGAACCTGGAATCTGGAACTTCACAATCATCACGCTTATAGTCACAGGCTTGTGCCCCTGCACAACAGCCTCAAATTTATTACATTTTTTTCAAATTTCGAAATAATCCTTATCAACCAAACATAACCACAAAAAAGTGCAATTATATTTGTAAAGCTAAACTGACTAACCTCTTAAGGAAATCTGTATATTCGGCCTGTCGTATCAGACCAGTCCTCATCATGATCGTCTGGAAGCACTGGCGTTCGATGGCCCACAGCCGGCAATCGGTGGCTGCTTTGATGGTGGCGGTTCTCTTGCAGTTGTACAGGATGGCCAGCTCACCGAACACCTTGCCAGGAGCCATTGTGCTTAGGTACTTGTTCTCGCGTGATACTTCCACTCTTCCCTCTGTTAAAATAATAGAAAAAAAAATGATTTAGTTTTCTATTATTATTTAAATAATAATCTTAAAAAAATAAATCAGCTGTATCCTGAACAGAGCAGGGTAGGCAGAGGGAACTTAGTGGTAAGACACGTCGTTCCCACTTTCGGCCGAATTCTGGAGGTATTGCGTGTTGAGTAGCGCGACTCAACGCCGCGCTTTGCCTCGACACCGGAGCGAAGAAATGAAAATGTAAATTTAAGTAAATATTTCACCTCCTCGATCACCTCCTCTGTGTCACGACGGCCACTTAATCTTTTATTATTATTTTTTATTTTACTCTAATATTAACAGGATATTGGGTATAAACATATATAAACGCAATAAATAACCAAAATATAATATAACGGAACTCATTTATTGATATACAACCATAAACGTATATTTTAATATAGACACAAGTCGTTTCTCATGACTGACTCATAACCAGTCTTGTTAGAAATCTTGACGGGATATTGCGAAGTTTTGCAATTTAAGCATAAAGAAAATAACTGAGATAATATGATCAAGCAGTAATTTATTCTCTAAGACCTATTTTTTATATTTTTTTAATATATCCTTCTAAATAAAGAACTTGGTTTAAAGAAGGGATGTCTGCGTCTCTTTTCCCACATAATCAAAGCCATTAAAAATATAATAATTTGTAATGTTTGTGAACTTTATATTGTGTTTGTTTCTCCAAAAAAATAAATAATTCAACAAACCAATATATAACTTATAAACATAAAAAGTAAAGTTATAAAACGTAACCTTAAACTTTTATATAGTAGCATTCTTAATTTTATATACACGAGAAAAGTTAATTTTTATCTTTATTATAGACTACTAAATTGAAATCGTAGCAACAATCAATTCAAGGTAACGAGCGTGCGAATACATCAACAGCTTGAGTAGCACATTGTTCTTTGTTTCCATTCAGCCTAGATGAAATAGCTCAATAATTTATATCTATAGCACAGATAAAATATTACATTTAGTTGTTTATTAGTAAGTACCTTATATTATTATTTTTTCCAATGTAAGTATTGTAATTAAACTTTTGTAACCTTCTTTTCTTTTATTTTTTACCAATAATATTTTTTTTTAAAAGTTCAATTTAAATAATAAATAACTATTACAGAAAAAAAAACATATTCAACAGCGTTTAAATACAGATTCAAAATGCAAAATGCTGCAGTAATTATTAACATTTTATAATCTGTAATATGTTAATTTAATGACAGCATCTATTCGTATATTATCTATAATTTTTTTTTCGAATATATAATGAATATCTGTACAAATACTATCTAACATGATACATGATGTGATCGAGTCGAGCGACGGCGAGTTATTAGCTTTGCAAATGAAAGTGTTTCAAGGTGACTCGCTTAATATTACGAGTTGAAAGTTCAAAAACACCGTTCAAAGAACGTGCATTCAGCTTTTCTTATTGTTTTAAATTATCTTTAGTCATTATAATGCGTAATATTCATTATAATTATTTATATTATGATTCTAAATGATTATAAACAAGACCATTCTTAGTAAAAAAACAACAAAGGAATGTTTGTTTGTGATATCTATTGTGGGATAATTTAGGCGTGAAGTCATCATCTGAATGAGTTATTTAAAAAATGATCTATTTTTTATGATTATTTTTTTCAGCTTTACTCTGTATCCCGCAAATAGCAGGGAAGACAGAGAGAAAGTAGTGTTAAGACACTTCGTTCCCCACTTTCCGCCAAATTTTGGAGGCATTGCGTGTTGAGTAGTACCAGAGCGAACGAATGGAAATATTAAAAGGGGAATCGAACACACAACCGTCGTGTTACAGTCACACGCTTGTGCCCCTGTGCCACGACGGCCTCGAGACGGATTTTTTTATCATTTAACACATAGCGTAGCTAATGTTCAATATCATCTGTTACAGTTTACTTATTTAAAAATCAAAATTAAACTCAATAAAACCAGCTTCACGTTGTATCCCGCACACAGCAGGGAAGGCAGAGGAAACCTAATGTTAAGACACTCCGTTCCCCACTTTCTGTCGAATTCTGGAGGAATTGCGTGTTGTGTGGCAGAACTAAACGCCGCGCTTTACCAGAGCGAAGAAATGGTAATATACATTTAAGTAAATATTTCAGTTTACTTATCTAACTCACCTAAATATTTGGTAAACATAATGTTGTTCAAACAAAAGAAGATATACAACACGGAGATTCTATAACAATACGATATGTAACATGTTCATATTTAATTAACCTGTTATTTGCATTATAATAAATATTATGTTATCATTATATGTCATAATATTTAATTATGACATTAGCACCTACATTGTAAATAAACGAATTAGTTGCTTTTGTGACAATATTATGATACATTTTTTTTAGCTTCATGCTGTGTCCCGCACATAGCATTGTAGGGGGAACCTGGGAACCTAGTGTTAAAACACACCATTCCTATTAAGACACTGCCGTTCCCCACTCTCCACTGAATTCGTATTGAGTGGCGAAACTCAACGTCGCCTTTTACCTCGACACCAGAGCGAACAAATAAAAATATTAAATATTTAAGTTCCTCGAGTGGGAGTCGAATCCACAACCTGTCGTTTTACACAATCATCACGTATAGTCAAAAATTGACAACCACTAACGTTACATGTAAATATTGTCAAAAGTGAAACTCGAATATTTAAATAGTTTAAAAAGTGAAACTCGTCAGTTTTATGAGTAATTTTTAGTGTAAAGTGCAAACATACAGATTTTATTACACTATATATACAAATTTTGAACATAAACGATATGCAACAGTTAGCTATCCTCAGTTATCTCTGTCGCGTACATCGATCAACATGTCATAGTCAATCTACATATTTGTTACTAAGTCATATGATACACACGATAAGTATAGCACCGTCAGATGAAAGCGTGCTATCTTATAAATTTTATTTTATCTTTATCAGCTTCACGCTGTATCCCGCACACAGCAGGGTAGGTAGAGGGAACCTAGTGTTAAGACACTCCGTTCCCCACTTTCTGCCGAATTCTGGAGGCATTGAGTGTTGAGTGGCAGAACTCAATGTCACGCTTAGCCTCGACACCAGAGCGATGAAATCGAAATATAAATTTAAGTAAATAAATAATTTCATCTCCTCGAGCGAGGATCGAACCCACAACCAATCGGTTTACAGTACTAATATTAATAGATATGTATTTTATTTACCTGATTCCACCTTTTTGTTGTCATTATGCTCGAATGAATCGTTATTTTCTAATCGAGTCACATCGAGTAATATTCCAGCATCCAAAGAAGATTCGGTTGCATTACTATCTCGCTGGCAAAGGTTCCCTGTCCTTCGTTTTCGCGTTCCATAAGTATGGACAGGAACTATTAATTTCGGTCGAGGAATTGAAAAATCAGAATCCGAACCACTAGACGAACTCTTAGCACTACGCGAGTATACACCATTATTATTCACTACACGCTCTTCACTAATACGGTCTCTAGGCGCGTTAAACGATAATATATCGTTATATCTATCATAACGATCTTCACTTTTCACTCTCACTGTGTTGTATAACTTCCCGTATTTATCTGGTTTTATTTGTCTAGCACCATTTGTAGTCCGATAATCACTTTCGTTCCCTAAATCGATTGACTGGTACCCGTTCCCCCTTGCAGGAACTGGGGGAGGGTGGCTTCCTCGAAACATTCCTCCTTGCATTAAGGTCAGCTGTTCACTTGGAGACAGATTTCTTTTTGGTTGTGTAACTGTGACACCACTGTACGCATTACTACCGTGGTCTGTTGTATCAAGATAAGCGCGTAAAGGTGCCCTTCCTTCACTTTTTACTCTCAAAGATTTTGACCGAAAACTAGGTTTAACGCTGTCTGCACGTCCGTTCCGCTCATTGTCAGGTTGCGTTGTGTGTTGAGGAAGTTGCTCGCATGTAGATAACGATTCATTAATAGGATGCATACATAAACCTAAATCTTCCGCCTCACTATCCATGTCGAGGTTCTTATTTCCTGATCTAGATTTAATACGAGTTAAATCTAATGTTGCCATCGAATTTATTATTTGGTACATTGTGTCATTGCCATATCCACGAACGGTCCCATTAGATTTCATATTACCGTTGAGAATTTGTCTATCTTTTTTTGGGTCTTTCTGCATTTGTTTTATCTTATCACTATCTGTGTCGTTATTTTGCTGACTGACTCTTGCATAATAATCGTAGTATG
>DWQW01003940.1:0-21096 GCA_018249695.1 Heliconius erato demophoon | reverse complement strand
AAATCGATACATCAAAAATTTCAATTATATAATGAATCATAATATGAATGTGCGACCGGTTGATGATACAAGCACCGTTCGCCTTGACGCCTAATTTAGTAAATGCCAGATTTACTAAGCACTGTTCAAGATATTAAAAGGCAAGTGGATTTTCTTTTGTTTTATTTTGAATGATTGTCATAGCCAGATATTAATTGACTTATTAACATTTATGAGAAATTATAAGATTTTTTTTAGCTTTACGTTGTATATAGCAGGCAGGGTGAGAACCTGGCAACATAGTGCGAATACACTCCTTTCCTATTAAGACAGTTCCATTCCCCACTTTCCGCAGAATTCTGGAAGCCTTACGTGTTAAACGGCGAAACTGAACGCCGCGCTTTACCTCGATACCAGAGCGAAGAAATGAAAACATTAAATATTTCATTTCATCTTATGCGCACAGAAATCACAACTATTAACATCAATTACATTTAACAATAATGCTTCTAATAAGTAAATATAACATTAAGAAATAAAAACTTCGGCTTCACGCTGTATCCCGCACACAGCAGGGTAGGCAGAGGGAACCTAGTGTTAAGAAACTCCATTCCCCAATCTCCGCGGAATTTTAGAGGCGTTGTGTGTTGAGTGGCGCAATTGCGCCACTCAACACACAACGCCACATAAATTTCGCGTTGAATTCAACGCCGATCTTTGCCTTGACACAAGAGCGAAAAAAATGGAAATATAAATTTAAATAAATATTTAATTTCCTCGAGTGAGGATCGAACCCACAACTGTCGCGTCACAGTCACCCTCTTGTGCCTATGGGCCACGACGGCCTCAAATAAAAAAAACTATAACTATTTATTTATATATTAATGATATTTCTCATAAAGTACTGTGGTCAGAAGGTCCAGTGTCGTCATGCGTCAAGCAAAATATATCATTAATTTTAAGAATTTCTACACAAAATAAGTACATTTTCCACAATTAGGAAACCGCAAGTGAATGACATACTCAATAAAAGTCATCGGATTTGTCATCACTAAATGTGAATTAAATGCTTTACATCAAATCTACTCTATACTATAAACATATTTTCGATATTCTTTAACCACGAGTATTTTTTTTCGGATTCACGCTGTATCCCGCATATAGCAAGATAGGTGACCCGCAAAAACGCGCAATGTCTTAAATTCGAGTATAAAAATACTTGATTTTTGTGGGACAAGCGTGCAGAATAAAAACTGGCCAAGTGCGAGTCGGACTCACGCACGAAGTCGAACCGCATTTATTGTATGTGAACTTTTAATATTTATTTTATTCTATTTGATATTATAGCGGCAAACGAAGAACATTATCTAAGAAAATTTGAACTCTAAATCTATCACGGTTCATGCAATATAGCCTGGTGAAAGATTGACAGACAGATGGATGGACGGACAGCCGAGTCATAGTAATGGAGTCCCGTTTTATACTTAGTGTACGGAATCCTAAAAATGTGTAAAAATTAAAATTTTCTTAATAGGAAAATTTATTTTTTCTTTGTGCCTATATACATATTTTTTAGACTAATCTATTCATTTGCTTATTTAGATACGGTAGCATAATTAATCGCTAACAAATTTTGTATAGATATTATACATATTTTTTTATTATGATTTTCATATTTAACTTACTCGGCGGAAAGTGGGGAACTGAGTGTCTTAACACCAGACTGCGTCTGCCTACCCTACTGTGTGTGGGATACAGCGCGAAGCTGATTTGATTTGATTTTTTATATTTAACTTAACACCATGATGTCTTAAAAAATATAAGTTAAATTTTGAGAATCTAAATTAATATTTACTTCAAAAATACGATAACGCCTTTAAGGTACACATTGCAAAAATTTTTCACACATTTCTTCAACGTCACATACTAAGTAACTTGTTATTCACTTAACAATATTTATCGATAACTTAAAACCGATAAATGATATCCAAAAAAACCGATATGACAAATTAGCAAAAAAATCATAACTTGAAATTCTATTTGTATGTGTGTCCTTGTTCTTCTTATCTATTTTCATATAGTAAAGAAAGAGACAAGATATAATATTATGGAAGATCCTTGTATGAGTCATGCTTATTTATAAAGTAACGACTTTAAACGGTTGGGAATCTGTTCGTACATATATGCTTACGATTGTTAGGTTTTTTCATATTCTACCAATTTAGCTAATATTTACTCTTCGTACGTGGTTTACTGCTGTGGTTATAATATCTTTACTTTACTTTTTTTAACTTAACTCTGTATCCCGCAATGGCAAGGTAGACAGAGAGAACCTGGGTACTGGGTTTTTTTAATATATTTACTCACCAGTTACATTACGATGAAAAGTATTCTAATAGGTATGACATATTAATAAATATTGAGGCCAGTCGTGGCGCAGCGGCACGAAGTGTGACTGTAAAACCGATTGGTTGTGGGATCGATCCCCGCTCGAGGAGATGAAATATTTACTTAAATTTATATTTTCATTTCTTCGCTCTGGTGTCGAGGCTAAGCGCGGCGTTGAGTTCTGCCACTCAACACGCAATGCTTCCAGAATTTGGCAGAAAATGGGGAACGGAGTGTTTTAACACTAGGTTCCCTGTGCCTACCCTACTGTGTGCGGGATACAGCGTGAAGCTGATTTATTTATAAATAGTCACATTTGTTATGATGTGAGCATTTATTTCAGTTAGCTCTTGTGGTGTTGCATTTTATTGGTTAAAAAGATTTTTTATTTTAATTAGAAATAGGACTTTGTGGTGCAGTGCCACAAGGATGTGACTGTAACGCGACGGTTATGGGTTGATCCCCATTCGTGGGAATGAATTATTTATTAATATTTTCATTTATCGCTCCGGCATCAATACAAAAACTGTTGAGATCCGCCTCTTAACACGAAAAAAGCGGTTCTATATTTGGAACTTAACACTAGTTTCTATACGCGGGATACAGCGTGAAGCAGATTTTAGAAATAAGTACATACTAATTATATATTTTATAAGACATGATAAAATTTTCTACATAATATGTTTAACTCTTCAAACATATGATGGAACAGTGACGAACACACACTATATAAGAAAAAAAGTAACAGGCGATCTTTAAATATATTCAAATTAAACATTTTAAAATATTATATTTTATATATTAAATTTTTAGCATTTTTTTGGCATAACTAAAATATGCATACATCTAATATTAAAAAAAAGAACACAAAAACCCCTTCATTACTATGACTAATAAGTCATGAGAATCAATGGACCAGTTCACAATACAATATAATATAAAACTAAATTCTTTAAAATACTAACAATAAACAGCCATTGGAATTCCTTTTTATGGTGCAGCAAAAAAGCCCACATCCTCTCATTCACAACTCAGGTAAGGGATACTCGCGACGCTGCGTACGTGTTCCGATTAGTAGAAACATGATATACTTAAACCCCGTTGAACTTTTAGTTTTCTTTTTATTATAGTTTCACGCTTTATCCCGCATGTAGCAAGATAGGCAGAGGGAATCTGGGAACCTAGTGTTTAGACACTCCGTTTTCCATTAGAACGCTTTGGTTTCCGCCGAATTTTAAGGCAATGCGTGTTGAATGGCAGAACTCAAGGTCACATTTTGCCTAGTTACCAAAGCGATGAAATGGGAATGTTAAATAGTTTATTTCCTCGAATGGGAATCGAACCCACAAGTACTACGATTTAGTTTAAGCTTTACGCTTGCTGTGTGAAAAATGTTTTTTTTTTTATTGTAGCCAGAGAGAATGGAGCACCGAACTCTACGGTAATTAATTAAAGAAACTGCGATGCGTCATTATTTTTTTATTGTTTTGTACAACTCTGAAGATATTATTGTAGATTATTTTTTGTAGATTATTTTAGTAGATATATTGGCACATAATATGTATGAATAAATTGCTATAAAAAAGATTTTTGCTGGACTCGTTAGTAGAAGTTGTTGAAATATTATAATTTATGCGTTATTTATTTAGTTTATTTGAGAGTGAGTATATCTGGTCTATAAAGACTCGAATATAGTTCTGAACTATACAGAATGAGGCCAGTCGTGGCACAGTAACACAAGCGTGTTACTGTAAACACGACAGGTTGTTGTTCGATTTCCAATCGACGAAATTAACGCGATTTTAATTAACACGCAGTGCCTAAAAAAATCAGCGGAAAGTGGAGAACAGAGTGTCTTAACACTAGGCTTCCTCTTGGAACATTGGCTGTTACTTGCGGAATACATGAAAAAAAAAGTGTATAGGAAATTTAAGAAAAAAGTATAAATTTGGGATAAAACTTAAAGAATCCCTACATGAAGCACACACACCTTATGTCCAACATTGTTTTTATTGACACACAAAAAAGTATAACTGATTTCGTCAGTTAATCCAAAGCTACCGGTCGAAATATATAGAGGGGAAGTTCATCCTATAACATGTGCTGTCTCAGTCCAGTGCGCGCCCCACTTCCTTTAACCTTTCCACTTGACGCGATACTTTCTTATTACATGCGTGTTTTATTTCCTTTTTTCTGTCCTTCTTATTACACATTATGAACGTTTTGTTAAAAAAAAATAATTATTTTAGTTAAATCCCCCATATAGCAGCAGGGTAGGCAGAGAGAATATAGAAATATAGTGTTAATACACTCCGTTTTCCGCCGATTCTGGTGGTATGCCGTGTGAATGGCGGAACTCAATGCCGCGCTTTGCCAGGACACCAGATCAAATGGAAGTATTAAATATTTCATTTTCTCCAGTGGGAATCGAACGCACAACCTGTCGCGTTTATAATATAAAATATATATAAATTTTCTAAGCCTAGCTAAACATCTTGAAAATCTAAATGGTTCATAATGTCTGACAAATATAGATCAATATTGGAACTGGTTGTATAATAATAGTAATGTCATTGTTATTGGAAAATGCATAAAATCTGTCTAGACGTTTAAATATTTGAGCTTATAATTACCACAAATTGGAAAATATTATTTAAATAATAATAACGTTGATATTTATATACGAGGAAAATTTAATTTATTGAATTAAGGAAAAATCTAATATTCGAGAATACAAATAAATCCTTCCTATTTATAACGATTTATACAATTTATTAAAATTAAAGTTACATTGCAGCTTTATCTATTTTACACTATCTTTTTAAATTGACGATATATGGATGTATATTGTGAAATATTAGCAGTGCAGGTGTTTTTATTGCATTTACAATATTACATAGGCTCGCCGTTGAATTCGAGGGAAAGCAAGGCGTTGAGTTCCGCCACTCAACACGCAATGCCTTCAAAACTGGGCGGAAAGTGGGATACGGAGCACTAGGTTCCCTCTACCTACCCTGCTGTGTGCAGAATACAGCGTGAAGCTGATTTAATTTAATTTAATTTTGATTGACAAAATAGCATGCAATACAAAATAAATTCGCTATTGATATTAATGAAAAAATTAAAATTAAATCAAATAGAGGCCAGTCGTGGCGCAGCGGCACGAGGTGTGACTGTAAAACCGATTGGTTGTGGGTTCGATCCCCACCCGAGGAGATGAAATATTTACTTAAATTTATATTACCATTTCTTCGCTCTGGTGTCGAGGTTAAGCGCGGCGTTGAGTTCTGTCACTCAACACGCAATGCCTCCAGAATTCGGCAACAAGTGGGGAACGGAGTGCCTTAACACTAGGTTCCCTCTGCCTACCCTGCTGTGTGCGGGATACAGCGTGAAGCTGATTTGATATTAATGTGTTCCTCATTTTATTAATTGTTAACACAAAAAGAAATAACTTTGACATTCTTGTCAGTCGTTTGTCATTTGCCAAGATCAAAGCGCGGTGTTGACTCCGCTACTCAAGACAGTATGCCTCCAATATTAATCGGCGCGTGGGCAAAGGGGTAACAGTAGGTTTCCTCTGTTCTGTTCTGTTCTGTTCTTTTTATTATGGCGTACTGAGCGTGCATAAAATCACTTCGCCAATGTCACGTCGAATGGAGAACACACGAGAGAGTTTGTGGGTTTCCCCTGCCTACTCTACTAACTGCGGGATGCAAGGAGAACCTAAAAAATAATATAAAAAAACATATAATTTTATTGACATAATCTGTATAAGATGTGTCTGTGTAAGCGTGTGTCAATCTGTAAAAATCGTAAACTATAATAGACGCATCACTATTACTCACGTACGATTTTCGGTTTTCCGAATTTAGTCATAAATATTAATAATATACCTAATATTGAAACTAAATATTAATTACTAATATTTTTGAAGAGTAAAAACATATATTATTTCCTATAAAATTAGATTTATAAGTAAAACATGTTATATGACATTATGAGGAAACCGACATTTTTCCTACTATCGATAAATAATTCAAAGTATGTGTTAGCTATTGAAACTTTAAAGGAATTATTCATCTCTCACCGGCACATTATGCACTGATTTATAAAATAAAAAGGCTTTTTGTTCAGAACAGTGGAATATTCTTGTGTGTCTACCTAAACATCTTATTATACATAGGTACACAAACAAGAACTGGTAAATTTGTGTTTTGGAGATATGTAATATTAGTTTTTTTTTTAAAGTGGTAATCGAACCCATTACTGTCGACGTTTTCAATAGCACGCTTATGCCCTGCGCCGTGACTGGCTCCTAAATATGGTTCTTCATTTCAATAGATAACGTTCAGAATTTCCTAACACCGTACTCTCCGACGAAAGAATTCTTTTTTCAGCTTCACATTGTATCCATATTTTTGTAATATATAAATTTTGTACATCAAATAATTTTTTGTAAATTTTATTTATTTATTTAAACACACAACGACAGTAGTTAAATAAATAAATAAATATATAAACCAACCAGTACGCTAAAACAATAAAACAATAAACAAACACTATATTAATTGTCTTATATTATCAAGGCAAGTGAGGTATCCGATGGAGGACAAAGGCCTCATATATAGTGAATCAGAGCGTAACCTATCATGGCCTGTCTTAACGGACGAATGGGTTTAGGAACCCTAGATATAGGTTTTCAGTCTATAAATGTATAAGTAGTGGTTATTAGAAAATTCTGGCGATTATATTTATTTATCTTCTTTATTTTCAATTTATTACTATTTGAAAATTAATACAAGAACAACAATATCTATAACATCTAAAAGACCAAAAAGGTTTGTAATGATGTTAAAAATGTTCTTAAATTACACAGTAGCATTACTTAGCAGCCTTAGCTGCGTTTTATTTTATTCTCGTAATATTTTTAGATAACATTAGCTAGAGTTCGATTTTTGAGGCCAGTCGTGGCGCAAGGGCACAAAATGCGAATGTAAAAGCGACACGTTGTGAGTTCGATTCCCACTCGAGGAATTGAAATATATTTCTAAGTTATATGCTATTTACAAATTTTGTTGATGGTATCACCATCCAAAGAAATAACATCCTTTCTTAATTTCCTACACACTTTGACTCTTACGTACTTATCTTAATCAAATAAAAGCTTACATTTGAAAAAAACAACTGATCAACACAGCATCTCAAACTTACGTTTCGTTTTGTTTCTCGTGAGCTGAACTTGAAGATTTGGGCAAAAAGTCCCCAACGATATACAATATACATCTATGGATCGTAATCAGACGCAGTTCCGAGTAACGATAACTGAGCTTACCTGCGCTTTGCCCTCTCTCCTCATATAATCCTGCTGAGTTGAGAAGTCACGTTCGTGAAACATTCACATTCACTTTACTTTTATTATATATTTGCAGATAACTATAGTATAATAATGGTGGATAAACATGACTGGTTATTTTTGTTTTGTTGTTTCATCTAATATTATTAATATTATATAATTATATTTTCGTAGTAAGATGCACAGTCTTACTCGAAAATATAGTTATCGTTAACAGTGTTTTAAAATTAGTAGAAAATGTTTAAATAAATCTAATAAATAAGTGTTTCTTTTTATAATTATTTTACTGAACCTCTAGCGTAACCAGAGACTTTATGCATCTATGTTTTTTGTTGAGGTTGTAAAGCTTTTAAGCCATCTATTCCTATCAAATCTATTTGTATTTATTTTTCTATTTATATAATGCTATGGTGTAGTTGGAATATTCCTTAATGAATACGATAGGAGTGGATTTCAAAATAATTCAATGTTGCAAAAATTTGCTGTATACATATCGCGTTGCCCACTCCTGATGTTTTTTCCCGTCATTCTGCACGCAATATTTTTAAAAGGACATAAACAGAATTAATTTAGAGACCACCGTATAAGGAATTGACTGTAATCTAGATAGTCGTTGGTTCGATCCCCGCTGAACTTTTTTAATTTTGCCGCTCTGAAAAGGCAAAGGTTATTTTTCCATTCAAGATGCAGTCTTAAAGTTTGATGGAAACTATGTAAAGAATTAGATATATCCTTTAAACTGCTTCATTACCAGAGAAAGGAAATGAAAATATTTAGTACTATTTATTTTTTTAAGTCAGAGTCGAATCCACATGCATCCACATAAGCAAACAGATGTACGCTGCTGTTACAGGGCCACGATTGGCCACAATATATTTTTTTTTTATATTGCTACATTCATTCAATATAGTATAGGATATTTACTACTTATATTAATAAAATATCTTAACATGTTTACCTATATATACTTTTCAATGAATATAAATGAATAAAGGAAAATACTAGAAATTTTGTTCAAAGCAACACTTTTAGTAGATAAAATATGATCATTTCATTTAAATATATATACATTTATTTGAGACCGGTTTCAGTTTTACGTTTATTATGCATATTAATAGGGTAGGTGAAGGCTTATAGATATTATTTAACTATTAAACTAGTACTAAAGCTTTATTAAGTAAGTACTTGACTGGAGGTTCCCGCTGTATCCCGCACATAACAAAATAGGCAGAGGGAATCTAAGAACCAAGGTTAACACTCCGTTCTCCATTAAGACACTTCCGTTCTTCATATTTTAACACTTGGACGTGTTCCAAACGGCGCGGGTTGAATCCCACTATGTAAAAATTTTTATATGTACGTTTTCTAAAAAAAGCTTGACGCATTGTCGTTCATAATAGGGTAGCAAAATCTAAGCTAGTTTATTGACACTCAGTTTCTCGCTTTTCCAAACATTACGTGTTGACTGGTGTAATCAAATCTTTTTCGAGTAGAGATCGAACCCACAACCACCGAGTTAACAGTTAAATCCCACTTAAAAAAACAATAATAAACTGCATTTATGTTCGAGGATATTAAAAAAAACTACTGAACGATTTAAACAAGAAAGAGGATAATATACAATAAAAAATATTATTAACAATTTTTATTGATTGACTAATAAAAAAATATATGAATACTATTTCTAAATTTCAACATGCACTTCATAGCGGAAACAATAAAAAAACAAATTATTTATCATAATAAGTAAGTATTACTTTTTATGGCTTTTTCCGGAAAATCCAATAGTTTCATTGAGACTGTACGACCTTGCTATTGAAATAAATAATTGGCTTTTTATTACCTTAAATGATTTTACCGTCACTATTGTTTTAGAATAATTACAACAGAACAAACGGAGGTAAAATATATATGATATACAGATCTTATATAAGAATAAAAAATATTTTATACATAAGAAAAAAAAATTACTAGCGTCGTTACCTGTAGTCTTATGTCGATTAAAATAAAAGCAACCGCATTTAGATATTAAAAAGTATAACTTAATTTAATTAAATACAAAAAAAACTTTAAAAAAATATTTTTATGGAAGCGCAGCAATTATTTGTAATAATAATAATAAATAAATAAATTAAACTTAATATTATAATACAAAAAAAACAAGTAAAAACGCGGAAAGGTTCAGTACCTGCGCGATGACGCAGCGTGCCTTCTCAATTCCGCCGGGTTATACTGGCCGGTGGGCGGGCGCAAGTAACCGGGTGCCACTCGCGCGCGCACTGCCGACCTGGCCGCTTCACTTTTACGTTAAAAACGTATTTATAATTTTTTTTCTGTGATTGTGTTTTGAATTTTGAGGATTTTTGTGTGTTTTGTGTCGTTTGATTAAAGAGGTTAGTTTTTTTTCTGTTTTATTTATATGTTATGTTATATTAGTTTTGGTTTTTGTGTGGAAGTTTGAATAGAGGATTTCAAACGGTCATCAGGTGCAATTTGTAAAAGCTTCCTTTTTTTGTATATGTATTTTTTTTACTTATACTTAACCTTAAACTTATTTTATGTCTTTGCTTTTAAATTTAAAATTTTAATATTTTTTTAGTAGTAAATCCTAACATTATTGGACAAAAAATAAATAAATTATATAATAAGTTTATTTTACTTCAATTTATAAAAAAATATATATGCCGGAAGCATAATCTCATTTGAAATTACCTAATACATTAATCTATTCTTCCATTATTATATAATTTATTACTTTGTAATAAATTTTGTTATACCGGTCTTCAAGTTTTGTTCTTAGAAACGAAACGTCTTACGAAAAGACATCAACGCGTTTGTGTCGAATTCGTTATGCCTAAGTTACACTATTCATAGTCACACAATATGCTCGAACAGACCGAATACTAATATATATAGGCGTCATTTATTTGTCTTTTATACGTAAAGTGAAATGAAACTTTAAAATACAGCGCCTTGAACTGTAAGCGCAACAGGTGCAGAATTGTCAATTTAAAACTTATTCGCGAATTATAGTTTTTGTTTGTAAATTCATTTATTTTAAGTTTAAATATAATACTGAAGACAGACGTGGCTCAGGGTGTGTTACAGTAAACGTGACAGGTTGTGGGTTCGATTCTCACTCGAAGAAATGAAATATTTGATATTTTATTTATTATATCTATATATTTATTAGCTCTGATGACGAAGCAAAGCGCGGTATAGAGTTCCACTGAACACGCAATGCCTCCAGAATTCGGCAGAACGTGGGGAACGGAGTGTCTTAACACTAGACTCCATCTCCATCATCTGCTACAGCAGTGTGTGAAGCTGCATATGATACTATTATATTGCGTATAAAATTTATATTCAAAAGTTTTTTACTACTTATAAAATATGTTCTAATAACGCTCTTCATGGCCAACACATTCACATACAATTAAACTTACGACCTCCGATTAAGTCATCAAAGCCAACTAGAAACGAATTCAAAGTGTTATTGCTTCATTTGCACTTAATCTTACTTACGGTCATCTTGACAAACGCGACGGTTCTAAGCATTTGTGACGCAATTTCTTAAATTTCTGTCATTATTACTAATATTTATATCAGCTTCACGCTATGTCCCGCACACAGCAGGGTAGGCAGAGGGAACCTAGTGTTAAGACACTCCGTTCCCCACTTTCCGCTGAGTTATGGATGTATTACGTGTTGAGTGGCGCAACTCAACGCCGCGCTTTGTCTCGACACCAGAGCGAAGAAATGAAAATATAAATGTAAATAAATATTTCACTTCCTCGAGTGGGGATCGAACCCACAACCAGTCGATTTTACAGTCACACTTTGTGCCCCTGCCCCACGACTGGCTTCAATACTAATAATACTAATATTTACTTTTAAATATAAATAGTTACGACAATTGTATTGTAAATTATTCGATAGTTGATATCGTAATTTGTAAACGTAATTCTTCTGAAAATGGGAATTGGCAATAGATTGTTTCTTATCAGAATTCTTTCATAATAACTGATTTCTAAATTAATATCGAAGATATTGTGTAGATAAAGTGTATATATAAAATCTTATAATTGATTAAAGTAATATTATATCAACTTGAGGCCAGTCGTGGCGCAGGAGATGAAATAGTTATTTAAATTAATATTTCCATTTCTTCGCTCTGGAGTCGAGGCAAAGTGTGGCGTTGAGCTCCACTTCTCAACACGCAATGCCTCCAGGATTCGGCGGAAAGTGGGGAACTGAGTGTCTCAACATTAGGTTCCCTCTGCCTACTCTGATGTGTGCGGGATACAGCGTGAGGCTGATTATTATTTTATATCATCTTATATGCTTTTGTCACCTTCACATACCAAATGCCTTAAAAATGTAGTCTAAAAGTGGAGACAGAATTTTATAATATAAATAACGAAACGAACGGTAATAACGGTAATGATATTATAGAAAAATTCACTTAAAATATTTCACGTAAATATTCCTTCCTCTAAGTCAGAATCGAACCCACAACCGTGCCGTTTTTTCCAAATACCACCTGCAGCGAAACTCATTACATACATTATTAGCATAAAGTTTCGCAAATAAATAATAATATTTTAAATCGACAACAAACCACTTACTTATGTAATTATTATTCACTTCGTTTTTTATCTCCATATGTAAATGTTTCTTTATATATTGTATGTAACATTCATTTACTTTTTTGATTATGATACGTACAGAACGTGATCTATCAGCACGAATACGTAAAGACACTCTACACTCGACAAAGTTATACGTGATTTTGTATAAATAAATAAACTGATTGGATTTGAATATTGGAGTATGGAAGTTGTTAATTATATATTTAATTTTTTTAAAATTATTATAAGATAATGAAATAACAACAATCTTAAAATCTTATCATCTAGGAATGATAGGAAATCTGGTTGAAAAATAATTTTTATTTTCATTTTTTACTTAATAAAATAAGTTTTTAAAGCACTATTCTACACTCACTAAGGAAGGATTTATGTTTATCGAAATTATTTGAAAATTTGAACGTAACGATGCTCAAACCCCCTGCCGTTTCGGTACCGTCCAAGAACTCTGAATTCTCTGTATTTTTATTAAATTACATTGCAATCAACGCCGCCGCAATTTGTCTATTCCTTTCTTATGTTGATGATGATTGAATATACATACAAGGGAATCCGTATAGTAGAGTGCATAAAATTACTAATATTTAAAAATATATATTTGATAAATAAAAAAATGAAAAATATATATTTAAAAAATATAATTAATTATAGTTGTCATACATTTATTATCTATTACATAACTTTGAAAGTTCCAACAAAATATATTTTTAGTTACTTGTAAATTTACAAAAACGAACTATCGGCTCAAAACAAGTTTTCTTTAAATGATACGCCTAATTTAAACATATTTTGACCTTTCCTTAGCTTTTGGGCCAAGGGAAAAAATAAACAGCATATAGAGTCAACAGTTCTAAAATAAAATTCTTAAATAAAATAAATTACACATTATTTTTATTTTTGTTTGCTTTGTATTGAAATAAAAATAGTTCTCTAAGATTGCGTTCTCGAAAGTAAATACTTCGTTTGTTGTGAGTCACCCCTCGATTTGGATTTCCTGTATCGATAAAACAAAAACTTTATCTAGCAACACTCACTAAATTAACTATTTTTTTTTTGGTATTGCCATTATATTTTTAGATTATAACTGACAATTTGCTTAATGTTTTTGACATTATTTTTTGTCATTTTAGCTAGAGTAATTTAAGAATAATAGTTTTATTGTTCAATTTACTTTTACAAATAGTTTCAAATAACGATTAAAGTAATATTTAAAAGCATATTTTTACTTAAATTTATATTTCTATTTCTTCGCTCTGGTGTCGAGGTTAAGCGCGGCGTTGAGCTCTGCCACTCAACACGCAATGCCTCCAGAATTCGGCAGTAAGTGGGAAACGGAGTGTCTTAACACTAGGTTTCCTCTGCCTACCCTGCTGTGTGCGGGATACAGCGTGAAGCTAATCATATTTATAATAATCGGTGTTAAGTTCCGCCACTCAACACGCAATGCCTCCAGAATTTGGCAAAAAGTGGGAACAGAAATTACTTAGTGAGAACGGAGGATATTAGATTAGGTTCCCAGGTTCCATCTATCTGCCCTTATATACGCGGAATACAATATGAAGCTAAAAAAACTTAGACTTAGGTATGTTTTAAAAATAATCATTAATTGATATTTTTATTTTGTAACAAAATGTGGCAGAGGTCATTTTGCTCTTATTTACAAACAACATCGATGCTTTGCCATGGAAACTTTCGATGTGAGAAAGGGATAATTATATAAAAACGTGGTGAGTTAAAAAGAGATGGAATATACGCACGTTTGGTGGGTAGGAGTGGTGCAGTATGCGTTTTTGCCGCGGCATTCTGCACTTTTAGTTTTGGTCTGAGGCATAGACTAAAAAAATATATTTAATTTTATTATCATTTTTATAAAATACAGTTTATTTTTTTTATACAAATATTAATTAAGAATATTTTATTAAATAAAAGTTGTACCTATTAATTTATATATAGAATATATTACATACATATAGCAAAGGTCTTAAATTTAATTTAACTAAGAGTTACGCATACTTACGTAACTTACTTATTTTTGCTTAAGTAAAATTTAATTTTGGTTTTTTTACTTTCAATTTTTTTTAAATAAAATTCAAATATATTCTGTGGTAGTATCTATTGATTAGATAAAACCAAATTCTCGCAATAATTCTTGTATGATCCAATAACAAAAACCCAACCATTCAATATACAAAGAAGTACAAATACAGCTGCTAATAAATTAAGTCATTTTCCATTCAAACATTCGCATGTTTGTTTAATTAGTCATACTAAATATCTACTGTAATGAAGCCAGTCGTGGCGCAACGGCACAAAGTGTGACTGTAAAATCGACTGGTTGTGCGTTCGATCCCCACTCGAGGAGATGAAATATTTACTTAAATTTATATTTCCATTTCTTAGCTCTGGTGTCGAGGATAAGCGCGGCGTTGAGTTCTGCCACTCAACACGCAATGAATCCAGAATTCGGCAGAAAGTGGAGAACGGAGTGTCTTAACACAAGGTTCCCTCTGCCTACCCCGCTGTGTGATACAGTGTGAAGCTGTTTTTTTTTATAATAAATATTATATTAATCCAACCTAAACCGCTACATCTCATCACTTAAACACGAACGTTAGACAAAAGTGTACGCCCGGCGTCCTTCGCGCGACCGGTCCGCCGCTTACTTTCGCAGGGTAATTCGGACAACGCGAACGGTCGACTGACGCAGGCACCACTAGCCGAGCTAACGATTGATTGGCCAACGGAATGTTGTGGATTGCTGGGTTTAGATTATAAAAAAATCATTATTAATTCATTTTTGCGTTAGTTCTTTGGTAATATGTTAGAAATTTGTTTGTGTTTTGTAGCTATGTCTGTCTGTAGTCGTGTTTTATGGGCGTTGCCAATGAATATATTAAATATTTTATTTCCTCGAATTGGAATCGAACCCACAATTACTACTACTATACCAATTGGCTTCCGCTTGACAGAGTTCCGCCACTCAATGTTCAATACCTCCAGAATTCGGCTGAAAATGGGAAACGGAGTGTATTAGCACTAGGTTCCCTCTGCGTACAGCGTGAAGCTGATTTTTTTACCACCGTCATCGTAACAGGGTATGGTACTAATCTGTGCCACAGCAAAGCCTATAAATTCTAATAATAAGACTTAAAAAAGTATACTATAATATAAAGGTAGAGTAAATAAAGTAAAAGATATTTTAATTTGCCCGACTCAATGAGATGAAAAGTCGAGTTAATAAATTTGTATTTAAATACTTATTAAAGTTATTTTTAACACTAAAAGTAAATATACAATACATATATTTATTTAATTTATAAAATATCTGAAAACTAGCTAGACACATTTACAAGTGAATTATAAACAAAAAAATCCGACTGTGTAAACTAAATTAATATGTCCAGTAACATCCGCGCCATTGTGACAAATCCAAATTATTTATTAAAACCAGTTTACTGGTTTAAGGGAACAAATGAACGGACTTACATACATACATACATACGAGCTAAAAACATTAACCGCCTCGGCTTCACCGCAGTCGGGTAAAAATTGAAATCAAGTTTTATTTATTATCCAAAAGAATTGCAGATTATTGTAAAAAAAAAATATTTATTTGCAATAAGTACCACCAATACAAGTTAAACACGTGTGCCTTTAGGTACAATATATAAGTAGTCTTCCAATAATAAAGTAACAAGATAATTACCCGAGATTTATATAAATGCATGTCATCTAAACAGACATAACATTTAATTTTCATATTTTACTGCGTTTTCAATACTTATAATTTTCTACATTCATTTAAATTGCTTTATTATTATAAATTGTATATATTTTTTTTTATATTAAGAACGAATAAGCCGTAATAGCCGTTATGGTGCAGTTGTATGTTCAATTTTCACTTGGGGGAATGAAATATTTTATATTTTTATTTCCTCGCTGTGATACTGAGGCAAAGCGCGTTGATATCAGCGGAAAGGGGGCACAGAAGTGTCTTAATTGAGAACGGACTATCTTGACACAAGGTTAGGGTTAAGGGTTCCTAGGTAACCTCCGCCAACCCTGCCACGAAGGGAACACAGCGTGAAGCTAAAAAAATATCCAAAAACAAGTCCATCTATCGACGATATTTCCTATATAGTGTATATATAGTTTTAATTTTAACTTATTTGTGAAAAAAATCAAACAAATTCAAACTCTTGCAATATCTAATTAAACTAACTGCTCTGTATTAAATTTTAATTTATTTAAATTCAATTAAATTAAATTTAAATAAATGAATTTAAATTCAATTCAAATTTCTTATCTGAAACACGTGATCTATAATGAAAATATCTTCCTTAAATGAAACGTGTTTTCTGTATGTTTCTATTTTGGAAATAGAGTACGATTCATATTCAGATCACTTTACAATACATACACATACATACTTATTTACTTAACGTACTTTAACACGAAAGACGCCGACATGGCACATCGAGACTTATGAATAAATTTTATGGTTGTTAGAGAGAAGTTTGTAGCTTCACGCTATATCCCGCATATAACAGGGTAGGCAGACAGCACCGGTGTTTATATCCGCGCTTTGTCTTGTTGCCAGAACGGATGGAACCCCGAGTGGGAATCGAATCCATAACCGTCGTGCTTACAATCAAATATTGTTTGTAATACATTATATAATTTCATACATTCTATTTCGTTAAACGCAAAACATATACATTACGAATAAGTATGTGATAATAAAATTAACAAGAAATAAATTTTAAATATAAAGAGATGTACAGCACAGTGCCGCACCCATGAAAATTTGGTAACTAAAAGTGTAAATACCGAAATTCACTTTCCATATCTCGATGTATTTATTACATAAGTCGGTCAGGTGGTGGCGCTGGGTCAACCACTGCCACGAGGTCGACTGCTAATGATGTGACTACACTTGTGAATAAATAATAATTTATAATCATTCTTATTTTAAAATGTATTAATGTTGATGCCAGTCGTGGCGCAGTGGCACAAAGTGTGACTGTAAAACCGACTGGTTGTGGGTTCGATCCCCACTCGAGGAGATGAAATATTTACGTAAAATTTATATTACCATTTTCTTCGCTCTGGTGTCAAAGCAAAGCGCTGTGTTGAGTTCTGCCACTCAACACGCAATGCCTCCAAAATTCGGCAGAAAGTGGGGAACGGAGTGTCTTAGCACTAGGTTCCCTCTGCCTACCCTGCTGTGTGCGGGATACAGCGTGAAGCTAAAAAAAAATTAAAACAATTCGATTCCCACTCTGGGAAATGAAGTAATTCAATTTTTATTTCCTCGCTCGGTAGACGAAGGTTACTATGGGGTTTTGCCACTCAACAAGCTATGCTTCGTAAATTAGACGGACAGTGGTGAACAGAATTGTCTTAATGGAAACGGATTTTCTTAAAACTAGATTCCCAGGTTCCCTCTGCCTACCCTAGTGCAGCTATCATTAATCTATCCATATCAATTGATATATAAATATTTGTATACACTATACACATAAGAAATATAACTCAACGGTATATGTAGTCTAAGCTTAAACCTGACGACTAAGTGACATTTAAACGCAAAAGAAATCGATTTTTGTTACGCATGTGGGTGAATTTTTGAATATATAATACGATGATTCTATTTTTAGATAATTATATAATCGAAAAGTAAAACTTTAGATTGATTTATTATTATAGTCAGTCTTATAGTATTGCACTTTGAAGACGGTTGAAATGTTTTAAAGGGAAAAATTAGGTAAACAGGTTCCCTGCCTCCTCATTGTGCGAGATGTGGCGTGAAGCTAAAAAAAATTTCATCAATTTCAGGCTTAGCAGGAATACCTAACACATATACCAACTACATATTCAGATTTCCTATATACGTATGAATTGAACAGTGTGAATTTTCCAGTATACAGAACATTTTAACAGTTTTTTGTTGATCAAGTGATGTGATCGCGCCGCGCTAATCCAACACAAGTAGCTGATCACGACGTTCTGTTGCTGGAAGGTCGCATGCACTGCCTTGAAACTAATATAGCCTTAAATTACTATTAGATGTTATGTTGTTGGGTTGTTTCTATAGATCCTATAATTTATGTATAATTAAATTTAAAAATATGCACATCGTAGACGTAGAAAGGGACCAGATTCAAATGTGACGTCCACGCAATTTTTTTTATCAATTTTTTTTTCCTGAAAAATGATAAAAACAACCGGTAAAAAAAATATATGCCCATGGTGCACATCCATCTCTGTCCAGTCCATTTCTATTGATCTTTTATGTTATATTGTTAAAAATATATTTTAGAACAAGACTGTTATAGTGAATATTTGTACTAGTTTTAATATATTCATATCTTTATTATAAAATAATTATAAAAAAGATAGAGTAAAATAATCTATAAAAATTCCTATGACACAAACAAAATTGATGTCTTGACGATGATCGTTATTGTAAAGCCCAGCGTAGGTACAACAGGGAAGCCATTACGTAAATTACATAGCATTTTGTGAAACAAAATTATTTTCACCTTATGATTTTTTTTTATTTTGCAAAATTTTATTATTTTTTGTGGGTTCGGTCCTCACTCGAGAGAATGAATTATTATTTATTAATATTTTGATTTCTTTTGCCACTTAACAGCACGCAATACCGGAAACGGGGAGTGTCCTAACACTAGGTTCCCTCTACCTACCCTGTTTTATGCGGGATACAGCGTTAAACCAATTTTAATCATTTTTAAATTTCTATTTTCTTTTCAGATTGTAAAGGTGCCATCAGTGAACGTGACTGTGATGTGCAACAAACTGCCAACAATCGATTGATTGAAATTAATCGATTAACTGTTAAACGAATAATTAATCGAACCAGTATCTCGTCATTACAAAATGTGTTTACACGATTGCTAGTCGTGGAACTAAACGCGTAAAAAAAGTTTATTTTGTAGCAAGAAATTGAATTGATTTGTGACTTAGTGAAGTGAAATATACTATTGGGCGGAGCTCAATCTCGTCGTGTTTTTTCTTGGTAAGTGTCAGTTAGGATTAGTTTTTTCTCATTCTACGTAAATATTTATAAGGATTATACACGTATAATTTTGGTATATTATATAATTTTTTTTTGCTCTTTTAAATATTTCATTTCCTTGAGTAGAAATCGAACCCACAACCTGTCGTGTTTACAGTCGCACGTTTGTGCCCTTGTGCCACTACTGGTCATGGTATATTATATTATTGTTTTAACAGGTAAAATGTTAAATATTTTAAAATACCCAGTTATATCGCATTGTTCAGCAATAATCTTCGTCGAACATTCAAAAACCTGTCGAGTAAAGCACTTTCTTCTTACGTAAACCTTATTGCATACAAATAGTGTCGTTATTGGCTGTAAGAGGATTATATTATGGTTATATTGATATTATGTCTGGTGTAATCGATATTTATGGCGAATGTTCGTGTTTTACATCGATATTTTAACAAATGGATTTAAAAATTTTAATTCTTAGGGTCTATGAATAATAACTATAACTAATGTTTAAAAAAAGTTATCATTATTTATGATAATGGGAAACTTGACATATTTCGTATTAACTCGTGTTTATCAGTAGGTACTTTAAAAAGGAAATGGTTAAATTAGTTAAGACCAGTCGTTGTGGATTCGATTTCCACTGGAGGAAATGAAATATTTAATATTTCTATTTTCTTCGCTCTGGTATCAAAGCAAATCAAAAAAATAATAAAAATAATATAGAAATAGTAACTTAAATAAATAAATGTCTAACCTATATTTATTAAGTAAAACTGTAACGTTAGTCGCACATGACACATTAAAAATGCAAGCACTAGACGACCTTGTACTATTGATATATCAGCGAAACCATATCTGGCACATCACTAAAATAACAATATAAATAAACAACATATAAATTACTTAAATGTCCATTTGTGTTAAACTGTGAGTGAAATCGATTCAGGTAAACATTTTTATAATAAATTATTACATAATATTCTTTAAAAAAATCCTCCTTACTTAAAAATAAATTTGTAATTGGTACAAGGAAAATGATATTTTTGGTGCAGAACTTCAATTTATAACTATCGATACAAAAGATAGTCGTGGCGCAGAACACAAGTGTGTGACTGTGAACGCGACAAGTTGTAGGTTCAATTTCCACTCGAGGAAATGAAATTCTCGGAATCTTCAGAAAATTTAATATGTAGCTATTATATACTTTTCTATAAGGTTTTCCATAGAATAACGTAAAGATCTAAGTACGAGAACATAATAATATACTGTTTTACTTTCGAAGTAAAATATTAATAAACATTCAATAACGCACATTTATATAGATATCTGACTTTTGTTCATAATATTATATTCACATAGTATAGATGATGATGACAAGTTGATTGTGATCAGTGATAGCTCTTCCGGTGATTGGTGCTCGCTCTGTGTGGATGTGCAGCACGAAGGTCACGCCACCAATTTGACACGCGGTTTGATTGAGAAAATGACTGCTGAAATTAAATTATACTTATTTTTTCATATACTATATAAATATATATATATATTACATATTATGATTAAAAAAAAAATTAAATTAGCTTCACGCTGTATCCCGCACACAGCAGGGTAGGCAGAGGGAACCTAGTGTTAAGACACTCCGTTCCCCACTTTCTGCCGAATTCTGGAGGCATTGCGTGTTGAGT